>JAHDVE020009645.1:0-70013 GCA_022606495.2 Halesus radiatus | reverse complement strand
ATGTAAATATATACAAAAAATCAATGTAAGTTTGTTTGTTTGTTTGTTTGTTTGTTTGTTTGTCCTTGATGTTCTCGAAAATCATTAGACCGGTTTCGCTGAAAATACCACAGTTTGTTTGTATTAGTGCCGGGAAGGTTTAGAAAGTATTTTTAATGAAATCATCCAATATGTAAAACTGTTGCTATAACGTTTTAAAATTAGTATGAAAAACATTGAACCCGCCATATTTTATTTTGGTTAGTCCATAGATATAACACTCTGGTTAGCCACAGATTGCATATTCAAAAGAAGAAGGTTTTATTTGTGTAGAATATTTTCAAAATGGAAAACACGAGTAGGTATATCTACTTAAGAACTTTATGATTTAGATATATTTTGAAAAAATAAACGTTTGGAATAAAATAAAATATTCAAAGGAATGTTTCTTTATTTGGAGATAGTTACTTTCGCTGTCAAATCAATCATTGTACCCGAGCAAGGCCTGGTACACATCACTTATTATGATTTATTATTTTATCGCCTTGCGAGTTTGTGAACCTCTGCTTTAGATACATAGCACGGTACAGTCCATTATAGATTATTAGTAGGTTTGCTTTAGTCTTGTTAAAAGTGGTGCCCGTGGCGCTGCCTGTACTGCCGGCGACCAGTGCAGAACTCCTGGGAACATTTATTTAAATAATTCAACACTAAATTGTCGCCAAGTCTATCCACCGGGTGGCCGCGGAGTTGTGCGACTTCTCCGTCGTTACATTATTGCGTGTGGCGGTTCATTGTTCCATTGAATTATTGTGATGCATGTATCAAAATATTTATTTAATACAGGAGGCTGAACACTTTCGATATGTTTTCATCATAATGATATGATCATGTAAGTAGGTCCACGTTTTAAATTATGTCCCCAGCTTCTTTGTGTAAAGTATGCGAAGTTCAATTCATAATTTTGAAATACGGTGAAATATTTTTTAAATGTTTTTTCTTTATGTGAATGCCGCACAAGAGTCCTAACAGTCTGGAGCCAGTGAGACTATGGCATCCCCAATCGGGGAATGTTGTGAGGCTGAAGGTAGTGGGGAGGGGAGAGAAAGGTGTGTAAATACCTGGATATTCAGATCTGGTCACCAAACATGGCTGAAGCCATGTACTGAAGCCAGTAAATGTGTGTGTAGAAAAGATAGACAGACTCTTTTTTAATGTACAATAAAAAACACATAAATTTGTTGTAGACCACTTTTACTTTTATAAAATAACAACATTCACAACAAATTTATGTGTTTTTTATTGTACATTAAAAAAGAGTCTGTCTACTCCACTGTCTGTCCACTTTTACTTTTATAAAATAAAAGTGGTCTACAACAAATTTATGTGTTTTTTATTGTAAATTATGGCGAGCCACAAAGTTAATGCTTTTTACAAATATGTCTTTTTTAATGTATTGAGGTTTCATTTTTTACAAGTAGGTACTTTTTGATCCTAGTTCCCGTGGACGGATACTAACATTAATTACAGTCTGACATTTTTAGACAAAAAATGAGGGCGCTTAGATCTTTTAAACCGTTTTAAATGGCGACATCAAGATCGCTCTTAGGACGATTATTGTATGTTTAAAAAAATCACATTGGTCCAAATGCATGGTTTTTACTTTAACTAAATGGTGTCTCGAAATTAGTGGTACTATTTGAAAGGAGATGATTCTGCGTCATATTTTAATAAATTTTATGTTTAAACTTTTTATTTAATATTTGAGGCGATGTAATGGAAAGTAATGCAAAATTATGTGTTTTTGGTTTGAAATTTGAAGGGCCTAGAAATATCATAGATGATTTAATTAAATACTGCAAGTAGAAAACACCTTGGCCTTTTGTTTAACCGGGCACTTTTTGGTGAGTCTTTTTGTAAGACTAGAAAAAAAAATACAGTCTCAGACCTATAAAATGTTTAAGGCGATCCACCGACTAAAATTACAATGGAATCACGCGCTCCTTATGCAGGTGGCGATAAGGTTCAGATTCCTGCTTAACATCGGCCGCATGTTTCGATTTACCCAAAAAAACCATTACCAAAATGGGTTTATTTAATGTTTTATTCTATTCTGTAAAGCTCAGACATAATTAATTAAATGTTTTACGGTCATATTCTAAAAAACTTAATTTACCACCATGATCAATACGACAATATCGGAAAAGGGGTTCGTAAGTAGGAGAGTTTGCGCTTTAAACATTTTTTTTAATGTCTGTTACTTTATTTTTTTCTAGACTTATAAAAAGTCACGCCAAAAAAATGCCCGGTTAAACGGAAAGGCCAAGGTATGTTCTTAATTTATTTTATTTTTATATTTATTAATTCATTTTTTAAAACATACATTCACACAAATAAGGTACAATGATTATAAACATTTTGTTGTTGTTTTTTTTAACATTAAATTATAAATACATCTGAACAACCTATGTGTAATGTATATATAACAAAAAATCCCACATAGGCAAGGCCAGTGCGTGGGTATACCTGGTATCAGTTAGTTGCAGTATATTGGTTTATTTAATATAAATACATGGATGTTAAAGGTAGGTTAAATAAAAGATTTTAAGTTAGATAAGAAAACAAAGAAAGAAAAGTGGGGAAAATATACAGTTATAGCAGGAAAAGGTTGATATTTGTTTATATATATATATATATATTTGTTCTACTTGCAGTATTTAATTAAATCATCTATGATATTTCTAGACCATCAAATTCTCAAACCGAAAACACATGATTTTGCATTACTTCCCATTGCATCGGCTTAAAGTGCAAAATCTCCTATTTACGAACCCCTTTTCCGATATCGTCGACATTGTGACAAATTAAGTTTTTTTAGAATATGACCGTAAAACATTTTAATATTTATGCCTGAGCTTTACAAAATAAAATAAAACGCGCATTTTGGTGAAGTTTTTTTGCTGTGTAAATCGAAACAGGAATTTCGACCCTTTTGCCACCTGCATAAGGAGTGCGTAATTTCGATAGAATTTTAGGAAGTTTTAGTGGCTCGCTGTATTTCGTAACACCGCTGTCACATGTCACGTGTCCTATTTATTAGAGTAAAACAGGGTAAATGTGTCAAGTGGTGTGTGGCTTCTGTAATAACACCATAAGCCATTATAATTAAGCTACCAATTCAAGTGGAAAGTTGATCAATCAATCCGCCAAATGGATAGGAACCACACAAAGCACGCTCATCTGCGAACTATAAAGCGGCAATCTGTATTCAGAAAAACCAGTAACTCTCGAATGTTGAGTTTTACCGCCATGAAATGTGCACAACAGAAACTTATGAAAAGACAATGTATTTTTTTTATTAATTTAAACAAACACAGTACATTTTATTAAAAACTAGCTGCTGTGTAGCTCGAGATTATTTTAGTTTTTTTGGAATAAAGTTATGAAGTTGTGAATTCTTGCTTGTCTTTTGGGTGCCATAATTGATTTGACAACGAAAGTCATTACTATTACTATCTGTAAACAAAGAAATTTTATTTCATTACAAACATTTTTTTTTTAAATGTATCTAAATAATAAAGTTCTTAAGTAGGTACCTACTTGTGTTTTCCATTTGGAAAATATTATACCCAAACATACCTTCTTCTTTTGAATATCTAATCTATGGCTAACCAGAGTAGTGTATCTATGGGTCCTTTACCCTTTAACCACTTTGTTGTTGTTGTGTAAATACCCTTTTCACAAATAATTTTTGTTGTACTTTTATCACATAGATAAAAGAAACAATGGAGATGGGACATAAAACATTGTTAGTATGAAACCACGCGCAAAACGCGTGACGCCAATATTTTTCACTCATACTACTGCAAATCACATCTATGCACGGGGGCGCACCGCCTTTATTTCTGCCTACACACCAATCGCATAACTTTCATTGGCTCCGCCGCTTTGATAGTCCGTGAATTTTGGTCATAGCTCGGCGATAGTCGGCATGCTTCCACGCCTTATCTACCTCTGTTTCTATTATCAAAATGTTTTGATGGTCTGTGCAGCTTGTTCGTAGCTTGGCAAGACTCGGCACGCTTCCATGCCATATCTTCCTCTATTTCTATTATCAAAATGTTTTGATAATCCGATGAGTTTGGTCGTAGCTCAGCGAGAGTCGGCAGGCTTCCATGTTTCTATTATCAAAATGTTATGATAGTCCGTGCAGTTTGGTCGTAGCTGGGTGAGAGTCGGCACGCTTCCATCACATATCAACGCACACCTAATAACCATTCCTTTCTTTTTTTTACAGGCCATTTTCCTGACGATGTGATCCTCCCCCCTCGCACAGGGCCCAGCCCGGGCTGACAGCCACCAGCCCCGATATGGACTCCATAGAGTCCTTCACGATGGAAGCAGCGACGATGGATCCGACCTTTGACCTGGCCATGGATTCGCCCTATGACGTGGCCATAGCCTCGAGATCACAGCACGTGACCTTCCCCAGGCCGGCCACCATTGTAGCGTTTATATGTGCTGTCCTGTTCATTGTGGTCGGCGTTATTGGTGAGTTGAATTTCTTCACATTTTTCCAAAATTTCATCTAATTTTCTTTTTCATATAATCTCTATTAATAAAATAGAATGTTTGTCTGTCGTCTATCTGTCCTCGATTTTATCGAAAATTACTCGACCGGTTTAGCTGAAAATAGGACAGTTTGTTCTTATTAGTGCCGGTAAGCTTTAGAGAGTAGTTTGAATGAAATACAATATGTAAAACTGTTTAAAATTAGTACGAAAAACAATGAACCCGCCATGTTATATTGAGGTTAGCCACAGATTACACATTCAAAATAATAAGGTATTTTGGGTAGAATACTTTCAAAAAGAAAAACACAAGTAGGTATATACTTAGAACTTTTTTATTTAGATATGTTTTGAAAAAAAATAAATGTTTGGAATGAAATAAAATTTTCAAATTAATGTTCTTTTCTTTCTTTGTTTAGAGGTGTTAATAGTCGTCACAAGGCATTGCTTTCGCTGTCAAATCTATTATGGCACCTAAACTTCATGCAAGAATAATTATATTCCAAAAAAATAAATAAAATCCCGACCAACCAGTAAATCCCGATCAGCTAGTAATAGTAATAATAATGCTTTATTCCAGAAGGTATGTAGGGGTAGTGCAATGCAATATGTTCCATATGTTATAATAATAACACATAAAATAAATAAAATCCCGACCAAGCAGTAAATCCCGATCAGCTAGTAATAGTAATAATAATGCTTTATTCCAGAAGGTATGCAGGGGTAGTGCAATGCAATATGTTCCATATGTTACAATAATAACACATAAAATAAATAACAATACATAAGTTACTCCTATGATGAAATTGAACAAACCAGCAACATTTCTTCATTAGAAAAGCGTAGGAAAGACTTTGATCTCATTTACGTATTAAAAATTATCAACTGTATTATTGACTCACCTTCTTTGTTAGCAATGCCTTGCTTTTCCTCTATCAAAACTATACTAATTATGGGTAACATTCACCACACTCCAGAATGTCGACACTTGTTAACTCAACCCAGGTCCTTGATTTCTTTGGTACCAGTCTAGAGGATTTCTTCAATAGATGAGTTATCACTTTGTGGCGTCACAATTAATAAAATAATAAGAATTACTTTGCTTAAACCACCTTTTTTAATATACAAAAAAAATATCGTTTAGTAAAAATAATTTAATAGTTTTGTTTTTTTAATTAATTGCTTAGCTACTTTCATCACTTATTGTTAATTTTTGTTTATATTTGTAATTTGTTCTATTTGCTTATTACTTGTCTATACTTGTCATTATTTTTGATATATTGTTTATCCTGATGAGGGGAGCTTTGCTACTGAAACATGTAGAAATTTATCAATTAAAAACAGTGGTTTAAACAAAGTAATTTTTATTAATTTATAAATTATTTCTGTTTAAATTACTTACCGTCAGGCTTTACGACAATAAACTTCGCAGAATATAATTTAATATTTATAAAATCATGGACTCTACCAAAATCTTTTTTAGGCTTTGACTTGAATGTTCAGTCAAATATATATTTTTGTCATTGCTACATTCATGTATTATGTATGTGCTGTATATGACCGGTCAGTGACTGAGTTGGCATCGAGTTTGGGTTCCACCCTGGCATCGTAAGTTCAATCCCTCTGCTGGATAAATCCTCCATCACAACACAAGCAACATCTTCTGCTCAGTGTGATGGTAGTAGGAGATTTTCAGGAATTGTCAGGTTATATGAATGTTGTGTATTTTATGTAATTGGATAGTGGTCCGTTAATATTAAAAAAAGTTAAATTATATAAACAAAATATTAATTAACATAAATTGCCACACGTTTATGGTGGATATCTGACGGTCTCCCGTCTCCAGAGGGCCATCAGGGGGGACTCCATCCAGGGAGCCATTGCAGTAATGATAGCTTTCCATGCTGTGGCGGAGAAGTGCCCTGAAAGAGTGCACTCTTCCCTCCAGAAACATTTTTGTAGCGCTGCAGTATCTCGGTAGACGGAATAGTTGTATTATTGTAGGTGAGTTTTAGCTTATGCCGTTGGGATGCTGTGTAATCTACCCACAGTTCTGACGTATATGGTACAGAGATGTGCAGAATGCGTTGAGCAGTATTTAAAAATGAAAACGCCTTGACAGCATACCTGGTATACCGTGGAGGAGAGGTGGCGGAGGTAATCGTGGAAGACTGAGATTATACAGCCAGACGACGGCATCGGGAGTTATTTAATCCAACGATGATGCCCGATAAAGCTGTAAAACTGGCGGAGTGGGTATTCTATGATATGTTTCATTGTTTGTATTTGTCCTCATTGACTCATTTCAGAATCTTTAAATTGATAGCTGCATTAAATGTGTTTTTTATAGAGTGATTCAAAGATAGTCATCAACGTTAACTGATTCCTTTGAACTGTTGATTGCTTAATTAAAAAGTCATCCAATTGCGTCCTTGGTTAGGGGAGAAATATAGTAGTCGCTAATAAATTTGAGGCGCCGGTGAATCAAAAGAATTGTCGGTTTCGGGTGAGTGAGAGCTGCTAAGAATCCTAAAAAACATACAGAAAGAGACATTTGACTGATGATGCTGACGAAAAAGTTGGACTTATGGTTCACCAAGACAGACAGTGATCCTTTTTAGCAGAAGGCCAATTTATCCATTTTCAATTTCTTCGCGGGCCGCAGGGGGTGGGGTACCTGCAACTTGACATGGCTAACTTTGAAGTCGGCGGCTACTTTAAAAAAAATGTGAATTACGCATAAGAATCCCAAAATAGAACGCAAAAATAAAACCCGCAGGCGAAAAATGTTCACCTAACTCAAACCATTAATGCTGTCAAACTTTATGATTCTGAAATATAGAAATAAATATTTGTCATTTTGTTTGGAAGTTTTAATTTACTGTGCCATTAACTAGCGTTCTAGAACGCTAGTTAATGGCACGGTTGTGTCGAAACCGGTAGCGAATTTATTAAACCAAAAATAGCAAAAGTACATGGTAAATTAAAACTTCCAAACAAAATGTCTAGAAATTGCTATATAGTGAATGACGAAAAAATACAAGAAATTAATAAATATTTGCGGCTATATCCTTTTGTATTTTGTAAAACAGAATGAAAAACGTTAAATATGTTGGACCATAGTACTCAGAAATCTAATCGATTGCTAGTATACATTACATATGTGTGTATATATGGTTGCTAGTATATGCGTGAAATATCAAAACACACTTATATTTCAGAAACAACATTTTCTTCATAAAATGTATCCATTTAAAAATCATTCTTTGCACTCAAAAATTCAATTTTCCTTGGCCAAAAATCAAATCAATAAATGCTGTTGATTTTTTTGTTTCGGGAGGTCCGATTCCAAACAAAATTTTTGGAGTTTTGTAAAACGGAAACCTTTAAAATGCCTCAAATGTTCACGTATCAAACTTTTTAAAATTTGTTAAAAAGTTCGGATCAACCTTTTTTGGAAACTTTTTGAAATTTTATTTAGAAATGAGCTCGCGGGTAACATCCGAGTTTTGAAAGTGTTGATGACTTAATTGACCTTTCAATAGGTTAGTTAGGTGAACAGAAATAAACAATATGTGTATTTATCTCAACGACTAAATAAACAAGTTTATTTATAAAGAAATTAAAGATTTCCTCATCCATTTTTGTAGGTAGGTACTACCGCAAAGTCAAGTTCAACTTTTGGAAAACAAGTGCTGTTTATTAAACTAGTGATTTGAAAATTGAATATTTCATGGAATAACATAATTAAATTTGAATAATTATTTTGGGTACTTACCTTTGTGCGCACTTGTACTTTATCTGAATTTAACGCCAACAAAAAAAACGTAATATTACAATGGCTAAACATATTTATAATATTTCGACAACGAATTAACATAATCTTGTATTGTCGTTTTTAATAACCGCATTTTTTAAAAATTTAGTTTTGTACCACCCTAGAGAAGGCATGGTTGCATTCGAAGCTTGTTTAAAGTATATAATATACAAAGATATCTTTCCAGTTATGGGTAGAATATAATAAATATGTACTAGTGCAAATGAGTGCATGCGCAAGATTTTCAAAATTAGCTGTATTTCGCGTCGGTTTAAATAAAGCACTCAGCGTCAGTATGGAAGCAATATTGCACGCACCAACTGCGCTCCATTAATACAGTGCAGTGTTATTACTGTCACATGTTACTCTGTGAATTTGCCATACATATTTAAATACAATTAGCCAACGCAAATCATTCTCCGTTGGTCATCGTCATAAATAAAACACGTGAAGCGCAGATGCTGCGATGAGACGAACAAAAGTTAATTATGCGGTACCAAAAAATGATGTACCGAATCCATGAGAAAATATTTTTTATTTGATAGAAGAGTACGCGGAAATGAAATAGGAGAAAAAAACTTCCAGCTAAAAAAATATTGTTCTTAAATTGTAGCTCATAACAAGGATGTTGTCAGGCTGTGTAAACAATCTGGAGTTCCGCAAGGCCCTTTTCTAGACCCTTTTTTGTTTTTATTTTTTTTTTTATTTCGGCACACAGTTGAATCGCGCATGTTTGCAAGTTCTAACATGTAATTTTGTCTGTAAATCAGAAGGATTCACATTTAAGAGCAGTAAGCTCCTTGGCCCTCAAACTAAATATCGGGGGTTAAATTTTGTAAGGTATGAGGATTGTAAATGAGAATTGGCTGACATCGTATTTAACCAATCGTTTACAAGCAGTAAAGATAAGGCAAAACCAATCAAAATATGCAACCCTTTCATCTGGAGTACCCCAGGGATCAAGTTCTGGACCCACTGCTCTTCATCATTTTCACAAACGATGTCACTAAAATAATCGAATCGTTTGGTCTTCAATCCCACTGCTATGCTGACGACCAGCAAGTTTATTTTTACTGCTTACCAGAAGAAATAGACAGACTAAAAACTCGCATAACTGAGTGTCTTGAAACAATTACTCGCTGGATGACCTCAAATAGATTGAAGCTGAGAATCCGCCAAATACCGAGTTTCTCTGGACCGCCATAAGCAGACGTCAGTATATCATTGATAACTCCCCAATAAATATTTCAGGAAGTGACATTACTCCGAAGATATATGTCAAATTACTCGGTGTCAATCTGGATGCAGACTTTTCCCTCAAAAGTCAAGTAAACAGAACTGTAAGCACAGGGTTCTTTCAATTGAGGCAAATCAAAGCAGTACGGAGAAACCTGCTAACAGAGGCGACTAAACTGCTTGTCAATTCGTACGTTGTGTCACGTCTAGATTACTGCAACGGAATATATGCAAGTCTCCCCAAATACCAAATTAACAAATTTCAATCAGTTTTCAATGCTGCAGCAAGACTAATCACCGGCATATCTAAATATTCTCACATTTCAGTCATTTCAAAAATCTGCACTGGCTCAAATGCCCTGAAAGAATCCAGTTCAAGCTCTGCTGGATGGTGTGTAAGTCACTTAACGGAATGGATCCGGTTTACTTATCAGAACTGTGTATTCCTGAAAATACCAATTCACGGCAGTCCACCCCTAGGTCAACAGCGTCATCAGCTATCGGGAGATTGCAGGAACCAAAGCGCACACCTAATACTAAGTTCGGTGATCGTGCTTTCGGAGTATCAGGACCTAAAGCCTGGAATGAACTGCATGACTTAAGAATTATCAAAGACTCGACAGAATTCAGAATTAAACTTAAAACTCATCTTTTCAGACAATTATATCCATAAATTGAAAAAAATCACACGTAAATTGCATAGCTAGATTAGCCGGTCGGTGCTCACCTAAAGTCACTTATAGAAAAAGTTTAAAAAATTCACGCGTCGGTGCGCAAATACGTCCACAGCCCGCAACACTGTAAATAACTAAAAGTGTAAAAAATAAATAAAAAATGGTAATATCCATTAGAAGCTTCTTACGCTTTTTAAGGTCATTTTATAAACGTATTTCAAATAAATGCCAACTCTTCTTGTGCCACCAATCTTCTAATAAATGTAACATCAATAGAAAAATAGAAAAGGAGGATAAAATAGCAACTGTAAAAATATCATCTCCATACTTTAATTTTCTAATAAAACTGTGTACATGTGAAGCGTCCTGCCAGGTAAGTATGTTTTTCTGTATCTGTTTGTGCATAATTAGATAAAGAATAGGAATTAAGATTTGTACAGCGCCCTTGAGGTGATTTTTCACAAAAACGGCGCTATACAAGTAATCCAATTATTATTATTATAAAAAAATCATATCGAAGAGAGACCACTACACAAAATTTAAACGTTGCTTGCAATTGATTTATCTACGCCTATGACCAGCCAACCCTCACGATGTGTTCGCTTTCCAACACTCTTCGTCTTACAATTTTATTATTGAGGAGCCTGTTGTCGGTTAATCAACCTTTTTTATTTTAATAATAATTGGCTCCTGCGTCACTACTTCATAGGTACACTTTTTTATGACAATGACTCCCGCTTTTGGTAATTTGCTGGAAGTTAACATCCTATTTAATCTCAATTTAAAGGTTCTGATTAAACACGACGACCTCTAGTTCTATGATGTTTCAATTACAGTATCATGTTACTGTTTTTATTAACGGCTATGCAAGTTTCGGGGTTTGCTGATACCACGTTGTCAGTTGTACCCTCAGATCATAGAAGCTTTTTATTTTTATTATTTTCCTTAAATAGTATAGTAACACATAATTCATTGTATTCTCAAGAGTAAATAAACTCATTGTGGGATCATTTGCAGTATAATATATATATATAAATAAATGAATCTTTGTTTGTCTGTCTATCTGACCTCTATTTTCTCGAAAATTTCCCTACCGATGTCACCGAAACTAGCAACAGTTTGTTCTTATTAGCGCAGGGAAGATTTAAAGAGTGGTTTGAATGAAATCCAATATGTAAAACTGTTGCTATAGCGTTTTAAAAATAGTACGAAAAACATTGAACCCGCCATGTTGTATTGAGGTAAGCCACAGATTACATATTCAAACGAAAAAGGTTTGTTGGGTAGAATATTTACAAAAATTGAAAAAAAAAACTAGGTACTTACTTAAAAAGCTTATTATTTAGTTGTTTGGAATGAAGTAAATTTTTCTAATTGTTTATTTATTTGGAGACAGTGATAGTCGTCATAAGGCGTTACTTTCGCTGTCAAATCAGCACACAAAAGACAAGCAAGAATTCATAACTTCATAACTTTATTAAAAAAAAATCCCGAGCAAGGCCGGGTACATATCAGCTCGTATTATAATAAAAACTATACTTAAGAGAAAGAGCGAGAGGTTACAAACACATAACGGAGTTATCAGCGGTATGTCTTTATCGCCTTTATTACAATGTTGTTCGAAGTTGGCACGATGGAACGATGGATCGATGGATAGTAAATGTTGGTGTTTTTTTTATGTTTTGCGTTGGAATTGATCACATCACGTTATTAACTTACCGATATGGAAACATTTGTGTCATACAAACGAATATATTCTCGTAAATAACTAGCTGATGTGTCTCCGGTCTTGCTAGGTTTTTTTTTTGTAATAAAGTTATGATGTTGTGAATTCTTGCTTGTCGTTTGGATGCCATAATTGATTTCACAGCGAAACTAACGCCTCGTGACGACTATTACTATCTCCAAACAATGAAACAATTTGAAAATTTTATTTCATTCCAAACACTTCCAAACCGAAAAAACAACAGAAATTAAAAAGATTTCAGTCGCATATCATTATAAGGATAGCAGCCAATAATATGGGATTTATAAAAATGGAGGATAATATTAACAAGTCTTGAACTTGAAGTATGATATCGGTGTAAATTGACCTGGTCTCATTAGCTTAGTTGTTTAAGCGGTTGCCCCGGATAGGTAGAGGTCCTGGGTTCGAGTCCCAGATGCGACTGAAATCTTTTTAATTTCTGTTGTTTTTTCGGTTTCGTGGTTCATTTTAAGATGTGTTAATATTATCTTCTTCAATGATTAAATATTACAATGAGGTTTACAAACTTCAATAATTTATAAAAAATAAATAGAATACTTATTTTTTCAAAATGTAGGAACCTACTTGTGTTTTCCATTTTGATAATATTCTACCCAAACATACCCTATTCTTTTGAATATGTAATCTGTGGATAACCAGAGTGGTATATCTATGGGCTAACTTTAATACAACATGGCGGGTTCAATGTTTTTCATACTAATTTTAAAACGTTATAGCAACAGTTCTACATATTGGATTTCTTTCCAACTACTCTCCTTCCCGGCACTAATACAAACAAACTGTGGTATTAGTGCGTATTACTCCGTCAAGTAATTTTGAGAAATTCGATGGCAGACAGACAGACATACAAACATACAAACATTCATTTTTATTTATAGAGATATATATGTAATAACATAAATATTATATTATGCGTAACGTGCCGAAAGTTTTCTTCATAATTTTTTAAACGAAGAAATATTTTATTCCTATTTTTTTTACACCTGAAAATTTCTTTGCCCTTTCCATATTTTTGATATCCCTATTTTTTGGTTACGCTGAACGATTTGTGGGAGGGGGGAAGAGGAAGGTTTGAGAGGTATTACTGGGAGGATATATTATAATACTTTAAATCCATTTCATGGAGTTTATTTTACTCTGGAACCATGCCCTGATATATCCACTTGAAAAAACTTTTTTTCTTCTTTTTGTATGGAAATAAAATAAGGTATCTCTTTCCTATGATAAATTTTAGCTTTTCGTGATGAAATCAGACAAACCACAAAAAATGCAAAACACTCATTGTTCCTTTACAGTTCAACCACTAACGTCACAATTAATAGATTTGCCCTAAGTACGATTTCGACGGCTGGAAGCAAAGATCACGTGACACCAATTTTGGCTCCAGTCTAGTACATTACCGTCCACGTTTTCTTTCGCGTGATATTGACTGCGGTTAGCAAATTATAAACATTTATAAAAGGATCAAACTAAATACTCTAACAAAATATTCGTTTTTTGTAAACAAGCCGAACCGTTTTACTTAAATTGGCGGCACTCCTACCTCGCCCCTCACCACCTTATTTTGATTTTTTCTTCTTGCGTGTTAAGGCATCTCTATGAATTATTTTTTCTGTGGTTTTTACAGTATTTCTAAAAGTAGTACAGTGTGTTCTTTTCATCATATCGACCCCTTGGAATAACAAGGTTTCATCTGACACAGCAATGTCATGCGATAATGTGACATATAGAAGGTAACTTTAAGACTCATCGCATAACATTGCCGTATCAGATGGAATCTTGTTATTCCAAGAGGTCGATATTAAAAATGATTTTTTTCTCAAGTAGTTGAATAATAATAATAATAATTGGATTTCTTATATAGCGCCGTTTTCGTGAGAAAATCACCTCAAGGGCGCTTTAAATGGCAAGTTAGAAACACGCTGTATGTAACGAATGTATATGTGTAAGTGCTTTGTTCGTATCAACTCTGGCTGCAACAAAATATTCGGTTTTTGAGAACAAGCCGAACCCTTTAACTTAGTTGCTAGTTTACTTAAATTGGCGGCACGCCTAGCTCACCCCCCGCCCCTCTTATTTCTTTTTCTTTGGCATATCTATGTATTATTTGCTCTGTGAATTAAACCATTAATAATTTAAGGTCAGCGATTTGGACACTCCCCTTGTCTTCCTTTTATGGTGAATGCAAGAATGAACTTCCTGTATTTCCCATTAAACTACAAATCCCATCAAACGCCGCCCTTCGCATCCAAAGATAGTCGCTAATGGATTAGGGATTGCCGGCCATTACGTGTTTAAGACGTCAATTGAGCCACTTCGGATAATAGATAAGGGGGGTCTGTGTTAGCTCCCGCGTATTTTTTTAATTGCCTATTTTTATATATCTTCCATCAGAATAGGAACTACACTTGTTGTCTCACCCTGTTTGAACTCTCTGTCGATTCTTCATCAAAGAGTCGGATCTGAAATCTAAGTATTTGATTAGGTACCTACAACAGTTGACTTGTGAAAGTTATGCAAGTACTGAGTACAAGTATGACTATTTATGGTAGACAAAAATGAGGCTTTTAAATTGCAACACCAAGATGCCTCGTAAAAAGATGGATGTATGGTCCCCAACTCAAACACAATAAATATTTCTATGTTGAGTTGGGCACTTTTTGCTAAATAAATTTATACTTTTTTGTAATTAGATATTAAGATATTTTATATGTATTTATATTAAGTAAAAATGTTTAACCCCCTACCCATACGAACGTAGATGATACGGCCGATATATTATCGCCCGAACGCAACATGCCGTATCCTGTACTTTCACGTACAAAAAACCTATACCCGAAATCCACAAAACATTCGTATACGTCAAGTTTGTTCCTGCGTCATCTCGTTTAGTAATTCCAGGTCAGCTGAAGCTAACGGATGTGTTCTGGTATTTTCGTCTCTCCCATACAAGTTACGTCACTAGTCAGTGGTACTCTACATAAAACCCGATGTTGTTTTTTTACCTACTTTTTGAATAATAATCCAAAGAACGGGCGGTTAAACAAGCACAATGGTCCAAGTGCATATTTTTTACTTAAATCAAACGGTGCTCAGACACAGTGGTACTTTCCAAAAGTAGATAATTCTGTAATCATATTTTAATGATTTTTATTATATAACTGTTTGCAATAGCGATGGGTCATGACTCATTTTGTTAAGAGCGGAGAGTCACGGTACTAGCTCACTATTTTCGTACGACTCAATTGAACGACGGCTCATTTATGAGCCGGCACATATTAAGAGCCGACTCCCAGTTCATGAGCTCATACCCCAGTTGGCCCAGTTCATACGACTCCCAGCGTATATAGGTGTAGGTACAAAACGTTCAAATGCCAGAATGTCAGGCGCCGTTCACGTACCAAATTATTGACTAACTAATTATTCTTATATCGATACACGAATGTGTCAACTCTTGAAAACAACTGCTCAAAGATGCGTCACAGAGCCAAATATTAATGGCAAGTCCCTCGGTCGTGGGCATAATTTAGCCTTGTAGAAGTTAGACACGTATACGATGATTTTATGTAAACAAATTAGAACAAAGGACCTTATTTAAAGATGCGTCATCGTAGAAATGCGTTAGAATACTATCGAACTTTTGAGATATGTTTATCGATAAATACAACCATTCTTAAGTGGTTCCAAGGTTTGTCAAAAAGAGTCACAGTTCAATTGAGCCGTGGTACGGTTTACCAGGAGTCGTACGCTCGCGGCTCATCAAAATGAGCCGGCACAAATGAACGGCTCGTTCCTGAACGACTCATTGCTACTTAACAAGGAAGATAATTACACAAAAAAACGATTTTTTGGAATTTCAGAAATTTATCTATCTACATAACGGATAAAGATGGAAGATAAATAAATTTAAAAAAAAAAAAACAAAAACAAAAACAAAATCGGTTTCCCAGGTCAAAATTATGAAACATTAAAAAAATGAATTATGATATTTTACCTGTTTCTTTAAAACGAATTTTCATACTCGAATGTGAAAAATTTTAATATGCGTAACAAATTTCAAAGACAAAATGAGTTCCTTGGTAAAGAAAAAAATAGTTTCACTTTATTAAATATCTACATTTTATTGCCAAGCTATATAAATTATCTAGTTTATTCTACCTTCTTATATATTTTTTTTAACTTATCGTTTTCCTAGTAAAGGCACTTCTACAATTTTCTAATATTCTTTTTTAGAAATCTTTATATGGAACAAAGGAAATAATATATTTAATTAAATTAAACAATAAAACTTTGTTTTAACCACTTTTTATTTTTAACGCCGACCGGTTTCGGAACAACCGTTACATCATCAGGGCAAAATATTGACTACATTATATTACGAAATTATGGCAGAACATACATATTAGGTGTCGCATTGGGGGTTAATAATTCTTCTCTCCATTGTTGTTTGGTGTTCCGCCAAATTCTTAGTCATCCTCAAACTTTATCAGATCACCACCGTGGCGCTGCTGATGTTTTTCAAGTTGCGCGGCCACGCAACCACCACCTTCTTCTTGTCGGTGTGCGTGTTGGACCTGTTTTGTTAACTCAACCTATGGATCTCCTCACTCAACCTGTTGTTCTTCTCAATCAACTTGATGTCTTCACTCAATGTGATCTTCTCAATCAATGTGGAAGAATTAATGAGTTATAGTCTTGTAGTGTATTCTTTCCCCGGAAATCCTATTACCACTGTGGCGCTGCTGACGTGCCCCAAGTTGCGCGGCCAAACAACAACCCCCTTCTTCCTGTCGTTGTGTATGTTGGACCTGTTGTTCTGCTCACTTAACCTGTTATTCTGAGCACTCAAACTGTTGTTCTGCTCACTCAACTTGATGTTTTCCTCACTCAACCTGATGATCGATGACTTACAGTGTGTTCTGTCCCCAGGAAACTTAATCACCACCGTGGCGCTGCTGACATGCCCCAAGTTGCGCGGCCATGCCACCACCACCTTCATCCTGTCGCTGTGCATGTCGGACCTGCTGTTCTGCTCACTCAACCTGCCGCTGACGGCCTCGCGCTACCTGCACGAGAGCTGGGAGTTCGGGGACGCTCTTTGCCAGCTGTTCCCCGTCATCTTCTACGGGAATGTGGCCGTGTCGCTGCTGTCCATGGTGGCCATCACACTCAACAGGTCAGTGACCCCTATCATTTTAGATTATTTTTTTCTATTCTGTTCTCGCAAATGGCTCTGCGGCTAAGCTCTCATTTGTAATCCCTCTATCTGATGCATAATAGTAATAAAAATATACTTGGATGTCTTGTATAGCGCCGTTTTTTGTGAAAAAATCACCTCAAGGGCGCTGTAAAATTTTTTTTCTTCAATGCTCTCTCTTATCACTAACTATAGATGAACTATTATTACAACTTACATCTAACAAATTGCATTCACCTTAGTATATTTACGAATGTATTTGACAAATGAGCGTGATGCCGCGTTAAAATATATACATGTTATTAATTTTATTTACAGGCAGATAATATTATACTTATTTACCTGGCAGGTCACTTGCGTTTTTAAAGTGTCATGCAACATCTTCCGTTTACTGTGATGGTAGCAGGAGATTTCCAAATATTGTCAGGTTATTCGTAACTGGAAATGTTTGTCTTGAAAAGTGTCGTTTACGAGAAAGAGCTAACAGCGGTCAGCACCCAAAAATACACACTTTGTAATCTGCTAACGCAACTATTACCATGAATGATTTGTCTTATTTAGGGGGCAATTTATAAAATTGCCTTCCAGATGAAATTTAAAAAAAACGTCTACGTATTTTTAAAAATAAATTGTTCATTCTAAAATTAATTGAACAAACTAATTTAAATGTTAATAAATTAATAACAATTACTTTATTTAAACCACTGTTTTTAATATGTAAATGTTTCAGTAGCAAAGCTCCCCTCATCAGGATGAACAATATACCTACTATTATTACTGTTACTCCCCGCAGGGGAAGGCAGACACTTCTTGCTTCATTCACATTCATACATCGTCGCATACATTCTCTTGTTATTCTGGCTTCTGACATGGCCCTACTCAAGTTTTTGATTCACCTGATCGTGCCATGTCTTCCTCGGGCGTCCCCGGTTTCTCCTACCATTCACTTTCGCGTCATATATTCTCCTTACACTCCTTTATTCGTTCATTCGCTCTACATGCCCAAACCATCTAAGCGATCTTTTCTTAATCTTACTCAGTATGCTTACATCAGCCTTACATGTTTTATCACATATTCGTTTCATAAATATGATCATATTAATACTCTGTTAGTGTTCCAAAACAATAAATAAATAAGAAGACTGGTGGGGTTTCCTATGGCTCATAGAGTCGTTGATCGTCACTGAAAAATTAAGGAAATTCGGGTTTTTAGCCTGTCGCAGAGTTGAACATCGCCCGAAATGACATTTTCTTTGAATCGATAAATTTGAATGTGCCAATCAATCCATCCTAACCGCTACCGCCGCCATTCTACCTCCACGCTTGCAATCCGCAATTTAGTAATGAATACTCGTATATCGCCCTCCCGCATCTACACTGTCCTAACTCAAAATTTGTCAAACTGGGATAAGAAATTAATTTTCAACTTTATTTTTTTATTTACCGCCATTAAAAAGATATATAATATACCATACATACGAGTATATACACAAATCATTATTCCCGGAATACATTAAATACATTGATTATCAGTGGCGTCATGTCAGCTGTGTGTAGTTCTTCAAGTTCGGATACTAGCGGGTACCACAATTACAATGAAAGCGGTATGTTTGTCAGCGTTACTGCCAGCAGTATGCGGATGCATGGTTTTGCGTTATGTATCCCGCAATTTTTTACTACTAAGAATGTATGACCAAAGGTAGGTTGCAACCAAAATCATAAAATCGTTAAAGAGAAACAATTTATTGAAAGAGAACCATTGTGAAATTTAAAAAAAATCACCAAATATTGGAACAAAATAATGTTTCAATAGAAATTTATAAAACATTTTGTAAAGTAGATCAGGACACTCAATAATGGCGTTTATGATTTTATATTTTAAAAATACGTTAAAAATACTGTTAAGGAAATATAGTTATACCGCTTCTCTGTATATACGGATATACGAGAATGTATTATAAACATGAATCAAGATTTATAAGATATCGTCGACCGTCGACCACCAAAGTTAAAACGTCGACCAACAAAGTTAAAACGTCGACCACCAAAGTTAAAACGTCGACCACCAAAGTTAAAACGTCGACCACCAAAGTTAAAACGTCGACCACCAAAGTTAAAACGTCGACCACCAAAGTTAAAACGTCGACCACCAAAGTTAAAACGTCGACCACGAAAGTTAAAACGTCGACCACCAAAGTTATGAATCGCAAATAAAGCGAAAGCAATGGTGTACAAAGTGTATTCGTAGGCTCATTTCTTTGCCGTTTTTTTGGAGATATATAAAATCATAAAAGCATTATTATATACACGGAGGCTTGCATTCTATATGCGTACATAAGCACTGCCTGCCGTATCTTATTCACATACAAATTTAAATAATACAAAAATTTATCAATGTAAAATGACGCACATGTCAAATTCAATTGTTGACTGTATTCTTTATAAAAATGTACATGTGTGCGCAATGCGCGTTCAAAAGTTGATTTGGTTGTTTTAGCTTTGAAAAAGGCCGTGCCTTTCAGGATAAATCACAAATGTAGCGATCAGTGCCATCTGTTGGTTTCTTGCTAACGACAAAAATATCATATTATGTTGGCTTTCTTTCGTGCAACTATGCGGTCGAAAAAAAATGGAAATTTTATGTATCCAGAAATTATCTTGTAATGTGCATAAATGAAGCGATTATTTGAGATGTGGCAGGTAATCCCAAAACATCGGCTAAAGCCAGCAGCTTAGCCATCCTCAGCGAAAACTTACCACGTCTTTTGTAAGTTTTTTTAAATATCATAATAATTCACTGTTTTTCCTACTGCCTACCCTGATTAAAAACTCCTGACCCGACTCAACAAGACACGTCTTCCTCGGGCGTCCCCGACTTCTTCAATCAATCACTCTGGCGTCATATATTCTCTAGAACTACCAAACGTAGTTACCTCAAAACACCCAGTTTTTGACTTACGGCGGTCTAGTTGCAGGAGTGCGTTTTACTACCGCACGGTGCGCAAAGAGGCCCCATGTGCCTCGTTAAATCATCGTAAGTGCCCCGTCTACCCATTACGAGAACTAAAACAGTAATACCATTGTGTGGGGATTTATTATTAGACGGTGGCTATCGACTTTGTTAATCCGACTTGGCTAATTAATTGTCACGCGTCAAACACTCGCGCTGTGACTAAACCAAAAAACTGTTTGATTAGAAGTCGCATTATGAAATTAATCCACTTTATTGTGTTTTGAAATCGAACATATTTTTTAATAATACAGCGAAACTCATCGGAGCGATACTTACAGCTGTTCTTCCCAACCCTACTGAGGAACTGCTGAGTCTAAATTTTTACTCAACATTGCTTAAATGCACAAATACGCTCTTCCCAATGAAACTCTCAATCTAATTTACGATCAATTTAGGGTATTGAAATTTGTGGATTAAGTTACGCTCAAAGGACTAGTTATAAAAAGTGTCAATATGGTGAACATGTCAGTGAAATGTCGAACGTCATTAATGGTTCGTGATTCAAATATTGAATGTCAAAGATTTATTTCCGTTTTCGAATGTCAAAAGATGTTTTTTGTAACTTATTCTACTTATTATAGTCTACGTTTTGTCTTGTTTTTCATGAAAGAGAAACGTCAAATGTACCTCTATGAAAGTGGGCGATCACTGTTTTACGGTCTGCAAAAGTTTGGCGGGCACCTCCATAGACAATTTACGATAAAAAATTCTTGGAAACAGGCAAACAGAGCGAATGCTCAACAAAACACTTAGCTGATCGGTGGCTCAGATTGTTCATTCGAAAAGTTGTGAAGAACGGCAGTTACAGTCTGACATTTAAACGTAGACAAACATAGAGGGCGCTGCGCTGCCATCGTTTAAAAGTTTTTAAATGGCAATACAAAGACGAGTCACAGTAAAATTAATTAGTGCGGGTCCGGCGCAATTCCGCACGCCCGGACTAGGAAAATAGAAGACGAGGACTCATCAAAAAAGAAGAGGACTAACACCGGAAAAAAATGAAATAGATGAAATACAATGAAATGTAAAATATTGAAATACCTGAAATGTAAAGTATTGAAATAATGAAATATTTAACTTCAGTAAAATTAAAAGTAAACAACAGTAAATAGTTCAGAACTAAATGTTTGTCTTTCCCAGTTTTGTTTAGGGTTTTTTATCCAGTTAAGATCTTTTCCCTAAAAGTCATGAAATGTAATTAATAAATTCAGTCAATTTAAATAAAACCATCAGATGGTAATAGTAATAAGGCCAAAGTGGCCGGAGTACTAGTTAGCCAGAACACATTAGGGGTATTTGTATAAGCCCCAGCTAGTTAGAGGATTACGAAAGAATCCGTAAAATCAAAAAAAAAAATCAGTAAAATTAATTAATTAAAAAAAAAACAATGGTTTAAGGCCATATTTTACTTTAACCAAACGGTGCTCAGAAATTAGCGGTACTCTCAAAAAGGAGTATTATGCAAGGAAGATAATTGCATGGAAAGTAGTTTTATTTACATTTTTGAAATTGTATGTACTTATCGTAATAACCACGTATCAGATGTTAGATAAATAAACTAAATCAATTTCTAAATTAAAAGTTTTAAAAAAATGTTAAAAATAATAATAATAATAATGATATTTATTTGAAACACACATTATTTTACAGAAATATTTAAGAAGGCTTTGACTGTCCAACTAGGAGCAAATCCCGTTTTAGGACAGTCAAATTGATAAGATTAGTTCATATTAATATACATAACATAAAAGAATATAAAACAATCCATAAAGTAAATTTAAGAAAAAAAAAATTGTGTTTTTTTTTTAAGTATGTTGCATTTTTTAAATTAGTGTAGAATAATAATGAATTACAAATGAGATGTAAAAGTTTAAAATATAAAGTATGAAAGTTTAAAGAATATAAGTTAAAGGTATGATATGCATTTTTTAGTTTACTGTAGAGAAATAATAAATTACAAATGAGATGTAAAAGTGTATAGTGAGAGTAAATGTTTAAAGTATAAGATACTAAAGTATGATATGCATTTTTAAATTAGTGTAGAGTAATAATTAATTACAATTGAGATGTACAAGTATAAAATATAAAGTATAATAGTTTGAAAAATAAAAGATTAAGTATGATATGCTTTTTTTTACAATAAATTTAGTGTGTAGTAATAACGAATTACATATGAAATGTAATAATTGTGATGTTTTGCTTTGTCTTTTTAACCCCTCGAGTCTTTTGATAATAAATGATATTTTTTCTTATATGGGCATGGTAGACTTTTAAATGGCAGCACAAAGCGTGTTTTTTTTTCTTTCTAATACAGTTTAAATTATATACATTGCTATAGTGCGAAATGAGATAACATGACCCTTATGAGTCCGTTTCGGACTGGGGGAAATAGCTATATTATAAAAAACTATCACTCAATCCATAAATTAATAGAATAATTAAACAAATCATTTTGTTGCTTGATTCTTTCAACGATGTACCTACGACAGATTTGAATTAATAAAGAAAATTTATTTAAAATATTTTTGTTGCCCTCACCCCCCATTTAAGCCCTTCACTGCCCCTTGCAGCCTTTCACGGCCCCCCATTTGCCCTAGAGGCTGCCAACGCTTTCTTGAAATTCTTCAACGTCCCTTGGGGATTGATATCGCACACGTTGGGAATCTTTGCGTTAGGTATTGCCCCCGTTCCCAATTTCAGTCCTTCGCCGCCCACTTGCAGCCGTTCATCGCCCTCCATTTGCCCTTAACTCTATCACCGCCCCCTTCGATCTCTCCAACGTCCCTCGGGGTCGATTTCACCCACGTTGGGAATCTCTGCGTTAGGTATTGCTCTTGCCCCCCATTTCAGTCCATCACCGCCCCCTTGTAGCCATTCATCGCCCCCCCCCCATTTGCCCTTGAGGCCACCGCCCTCTTGGATCAATTCAACGTCCCTTGGGGGTCTATATCGCTCACGTTGGGTTTCTCTGCGTTAGCTATTGCCCTGGCCCCCATTTCAGTACTTCACCGCTCCCTTGTAGACTTTCACCGCCCCCCATTTGTCCCTGTGTCTACCACCGCCCCCTTGGATTTCTAACGTCGCTTGAGGGGCGATATCGCTGCGTTAGGTATTAAATGAATTATACAGTCAAAAGGTTCATTTTCTGTGTTTTATCGTTTTATTATCATATTGTTTTATAATAAAGTTATTAATTTACTAACTACCAACACAAGTATCGCGATAATCATGTAGCTAACTATTTGTACATCATCTGACAATGGCGCCATTTCTAAAACGGGCGAAGAATAACAATATTGTCTATGTTCAGTGAACCAATTAAATATTATCGGTAATTATTAACCATTCGCAATTAAAATAATTACAATGAAATTTAACAATAGTTCTATTATTTATATAATTATGATAAATCTAATTCAAGAACACACCGAGGAATTAATTTTAACATATGTACCTAAACGAGTCATTGTTTCCGACAGATGTTTTAAAATAATTTCTTCGTTTAAGAGGAACGGCTGCGCTGCCATACATAACTTAATTTTGGATTTGAGGCCAAAATACTCACCTAAAGCTAATGATCCTTTTCTTTTATAAAAAAACTTAATTAAATTCGGTACAATACCTACTTTTAAGACTTTGTTAGGATTGTGAACAAGTATAATGATAGATATATGTGTCTGCTCAAATTAAAGTAAATTCCGTATTTATTTAACAACTTCTAAACTAGTGATGCACGACCGTTCACCTTCAGTATTGCGCTGGTGAAAGAATCATTCAGAATCGAAGCGTTGCTTGACCGGTCAGTGGTTGAGTTGGCTAAGTCCTCCATCACAACACAAGCAACATCTTCCGCTTACTGCGATGGTAGTAGGAGATTTTAAAATATTGTCAGGTTATTCGTTACCAAGGAATATTTATCTTTATTTTAAAATAAAAAGCTTTAGCTGTGTTTGATGACCAGATCTGATTAACCAGGTACTTCCCCACCTTCCTCATCTCTATATCCTTTCCCTCCTCACTACGTTTATCCTCAGAATATACCCCAATTGAGGATGCCATAGTTTCACTAGCTCCAGACGGTTGTCAGCAGCTGTGACTCTTTTTCGGTACTCAATTAAAAATACCTTTTTTTAAATCTGAGTGTGTCCCGAGTAAGAGTTGTGTGGCGGTCTATTCTCTCTGCCTACCCCTACGGGAATAGTTATTTAGTTATTCAATGACGAAATAAATGCAATGTCAATTGCCAAAGTGCCAGATAGAATTAAAAGGCCTCATAGAAAAATAAGGGTTTTTAATGAATCTGTCACTAGCCAAGAACTGACATCCGGGCCATAATTAGTTTAGACTTCCTACAACAGATGTGATGATTCCATTAAAACTATTAAGGACGCATTAAAAATGATTACAATATTTAAGCGTAATTGAAACAAACTGTGACGAAATGCGCCCCGAGCTTTCGGAAAAATTACAGTTTAATTGTTAGGATCTCCATTTCAATTAATACTGAATTTAGTTTTAACTGGGTGACTTCGTTGATAAAAAAAAAATACTTTAATAATTTACCGTTTATGTTATACTAGCTGATGTGTACCCGGTTATGAAGTTGTTGCTTGTCGTTTGGGTGCCATCATTGATTTGACAGCGAAAGTAATGCCTTATGACGACTATTATTATTTCTAAACAAAGGAACATTAATTTGAAAATTTTATTGCATTCCATTTTGAAAATATTCTACCCAAACAAACCTTCTTTTGAATATGTAAACTTTGGCTAACCAGAGTGATATATCTATGGTGTGTCGAACGTCTTGCCGTCCTTTTAATTGATTAAATTGTAATGTGGTTAGAATTAATTAATTGTATACATTATCGGCACTTATCCGGAAAAAATCTATTTCTAGCTGAAGTACTCGATGTGGCCCGGGGTTATGGATGGTTGGTTTGGAGGAAAGTTTTGAGGTTTTGATAAGTTACCTCTACCTTTACCCTACCCCTATCCCTACCCCTACCACTACCTCTACCGTTACCCTTACCCTTACCGCTACCCCTACCCCTACCCCTAACCCTACCCCTATCTTTACCCTTTCTCATATCCCTATCCCTACCCCTACCTCTACCACCACCCACACCCCCACTTTCACCATCGAATAAGACATAACTCTTAAGGGTTCTGTGGTCGAAATAGTTCTGGAACCGCTGGTCTAAGACCTCGAAATTCTTACCGCCAAGGGCCTCTAATCGGCTCTGCTTGAAAGCACAAGCAAGACATTTAGTGGATATTTACCACAGAGCAAATAATACATAGAGATGCCCTAACACGCAAGGGGAAGAAACCAGAATAAAGGGGGCGAGCTATGGGTGGCACTAATTTAAGTATAACGGCAAATAAGTAAAAAGGTTAGGCTTGTTTACAAAAACGGAATAATTAGTTTGAACCTTTTATAAATGTATTATAATCTCCTTACCGCAGTCAAAATCACGAGAAATAAACGTGGACGGAAGTAAAATAGGCTGGTACCAAAATGGGTGTCACGTGACCTTTACCTCCAGTCGTCGAAATGGTACTTAGGGCAAGACTATTAATTTTGACGTCAGTGATATTGTATTATAATTTATAACTCAAACAATGCATAATATTTAGAATTATATATAACCAACCCCCAGAGAAATGTTTATCATAAACTTAGTGCTAAAGATATTGCGGGGGCTGTCAGCAATCGCAATCCATCCCCTAATGAAAATAAAAATACAATAGGAAGTAATTCCCCCCTCCCCTAAGCTAGTAAGTAGCTACCTAGTTCTTAGTGACTGTGACAGATAGAAGTGCGTTGTGGGCGTGTCTGCGTGCCGAAATAAGCTCCGTTTTATATTAGTTCTGGCGAAATTGCTCAAATATATATATATTACGTATGTATATACATGTTTTTTTTTTTTTATAAATGCGAGATCTTTATATGCAAAGTACGTCTAAGCCTCAAATGCAATAATAATTTACAATAACTGATAATCACTCCACAAATGCCGTAATATGCTTCTATATTGTAAAAAATTCAAACACCTGTTTCTCATCTTCATCTTTTTGGGTTGGATGCTTCTGCATAACTACGTCCAATTGATCTCGGCTGGAAACTGTAAAGTGTCCTAACTTAAGGGTTATAATGAAATATTGTTAAATTTAATTAAGGTCATTAGTGTTTCCAAATTAATTTTTATTTGAAATGAAGGGGTTTTTTCCTGCACAATTATACCTACTTGTATTATAGTCTATAATTGATCTCGGCTTGAACGTATCTAAAAGTGGCGAACGAATTATGTTTATTCTTTTTGCCATTTTCTTCTATTTCTGCCATTTTTTCGTGGAAATAATATAAATAGATCTATTTTTGCAACTATTAATACATGGTGGAATACCATTGTAATGATTTAACTTTATTCCACTTTTACTTAAGACCGTATAATAATAAAATATATTCGCCTTATATAAAGTAATATTATGAATAAATTCAAAAATATCATATAAGTCACGTTTCGTAAATTCATGCTATAACAATACTCTACTCTAGTCCTTTTTACCTTTATGCCACTCCTATGTTCCCCTCCACCCTCCCCTCCCCCGACTGACATAGTGCAAGCTAACTGATGTAAAACTGTATATTGTCACACTTTACTCATAGTATTTATCATCTAAATTTCTAATTGGCATGCTTTATTCTTTTTATTGTTATACATATGTAAATTATGGATTTGCTGTTAATTTTCCCAAAAATAAATAAAATATAATTTAAGTAAAATCATGGTTTCCCCTGACACCTAAAATTGTATATAAACCATAGTTTAAGCATTAATTGTACCAGTCTGAAAATAGCCGTCACAGGATGAAACCGGTCACGGTCAAAAATAAAAGTGGAATAAAGTAAAAAAGTTTTTTTTAAAAATTTGTTTAATCATAAATAGATCGTATCTAGCGGCTTCAGCTCAGTTTGTTAATGCATTCGAAAGGCGCAACATCTGTCACGCGTAATAATAATTACTTAGCAGAACTTTTTATTATAAATAAGCCGTTTTTTAAATTGAATAATAATAGTTATTGTTAAATTTTAACAATTTTTAAAACAAATTAAACTCGAACGCAAAAAATAAAAACACTTTAATTTATCAAAATTCTTCAAACAACCAATCAATTTCACAGACATGTTTGGTAAGCCTGGGAGTATTATGTAAATTGGCGACATTAGATGGTCTTCTTTCAAATCGGTATAATTATAGAGTACACTTCTATCTATTATCTATTCAGTGGACTATAATAATATTATAGTGACTGTGGCCATCATGTTGTTGAATGTTTGGTCGGTGTCACCTTTCCTCCTTCTTTTTCCCTCATAATTAATTAATTCATTGTTGACCGGATGGATTTTCCGCATTCTATTTTAGTGGTTATCATTTTTATATCCTTTGTTATGTTATGCCACACATGAGTTGCGCCGTTCATACACCGTGTTTCAATGCGGTGCCACGATATATCATACCGCCCCTTACACACCGCAATGGGCGGTTAAATTACAACACCAAGATGGCTCATAGAAAGATTTATGTAAGTTTAAAAAAGCACAATGGTGCAATTGCATTTTTTTTTGTTCAGAAATTAGTGGTGCTGTACAGGGCCAGTTCCACGATATCTCTCGCCCTGTGCAGTAAATACCGATTGCCCCCCCCCCCCCTCATTTTTAAAATTCATTTGGAAAAAAAAAAATCCGTGACAGAAAATTTTTCTATACATTTTTTGTCAATCGTTCAGTTCACACTTCGGCGCCCTAGAACCTAGCCTTGTAGCCTAGAGAGTTGAAAGGCTGCCAGCACAATCGAAGATATACTGGTTATATAGAAACTTCAATACGTGGCTAATAAACAAAAAAAAGGAATTTTATCACCAGGTTACTTTCAAACACATTTGTTATTCTTATTATTTTTATATTTGTTATTCTTATATTTTATATATATAAAAAAAATTAATAACACATTTTATTTAGCATTTTTAAATATTGCTTTTTACGAATTTAAAAAGATCTGTTCAGGTAATTTCACCTACTTAATTTTTTTTTTTTTTAGACACATTTTTATTATTTTTTTAACTTCATATATGTTTTATCTACTTTTAAGCATTTTTCTACATAATCCTGTAGGTATATACAGAGTGTCTGAGGGTAAAGTGCAGTTACTTCGGGAGGTGATTCTATATGATGTTACAAGTAAAATGGATAAATAACTCTTTTTGAATTTCCAACCTTTAACTGATTGAAATGTTTGTACGAAAAAACAAATATTCTTCTATGGAAAAATATTTTTTAATGGAAAAAAAGCAATGGAATTTCGTAAAAGTTATTCAACTTTTTTACTTCTACCATCACGTAGAATCACCTCCTGAAGTTACTGCACTTTACCCCCGGACACCCTGTATATATTTATTGTTACCCGTCACAGAACAGACATCGTCTAGTGAGACGGGTAAAGTACATGTATCCTTATGAACTTACATGCCAATAAACGCCCGGGTTGCCAGCAATAAAATGAAATTTATCAATTATCCCATGTTATATCCAATAATTTCGGCCCCCCCTTCAGAGATTGCGCCTATGGTTTTTGCACAGTATGAACATATGGCAAGTCCGGCGCTGGCAGTATCTATCAGATAAATAATACGTAGGTATTATTAAAACTTTAAATTTAATTATGAATATTTTATTTTCAGATATATCCTGATAGCCTACTATGACATGTATAGTACAATCTATTCTACGAAGAACATCTGCCTGCAATTAGTCCTGATTTGGGCCATTGCATTCGGATTGATGGTAATCATTCTTCAAATTCTTCCTCATTTATATATATTTCATTCCCATGAAGAAAGTCATTATCTTTTAATTAAATAAAGGTTAAAGTTGTTACAATAAGAAACTCCAGTGAAAGATATTATGGCTTAAAAATTATATATGTATTTATATAGATCAGGGGTGAACACAATTTTTTCTAGGAGTGACTAGTTGATAAAAAAATTTGAGGCGATCGACTGATATCGTTTGTAATATAATAATCATGAGATAACAATAAAAACCCCAATTACAATTCTTATATGTATATCTATCAGTGGTATGTAATCCACAAACGCTGAAAAGCTGTGCCTACCCTAAGAAAAAAGACAAAGATAAATTTAATCATAATATAAAAATATGACAAATTTCTGACAAAAATGTATTTTTTCCACGCATTAAATGTACTTTAGATTACTTGTACGCGTGTAGTTCAGTTCGCCACACCACTCAACGTAAAATGATAATAAAATGTCCATTTTCAAATATTCAATGTACAATTCATACCTGAAGTTGAAAAACTGTACACAGCCTACCTTCGGTCATAGAGCAATGCACACCACTGATATCTATTTTTAAAACAGATATTTTATACATATTAAAAAAACGATACCAAAATACATACATATATATTTTTTTAATTAAAGAAAATAAATTTAATAATGCTATTATTAAGTTCCACAAGTATTTTAGTTTTTTTTTTATTATTGTGACAGCTGTTTCGGCGTTCAAAGCCATTTTTGAACTGTGGTTAATCCAGATTGTGACGACGTACTTATATGATTTTATTTACCCCCACCCAATTAAAAATATTATGATATTTGAAATTATTTATTAATATTTTCGCTAATAACGATTTACTCAGATAAAAAATTGTTATAATTAAAATTCTCTCTTCCGTGAGGTACTTACGGCTGACACCTGTTTTCTCTGCTTTTAATGATAGCAGGTTTTTCTTAATTGTTTTATAATGACGTGAATGCTATTAAGGCAAAAAAATTAAATGTGTATAGGCATCCAAGAGTGTTAGATACTTTCAGTATCGCCCTGGTGAAAGACCACCATTCAGAATTAAAATGTTGCTTGAAATTGTTTTAGCCGTGTTTGGTGATCAGATCTAGATCTAATAGTCAGGTACTTACCAACCTTCCCCTTTCCGTCTCCTTCCCTTCCCCACTTTCTCCAGCTTCTCAATTGTGGATGCCATAAGCCCACTGGCTCCAGACAGTAGGGACTTTTTTGTGGTATTCACATTAAACCAAAAAGTGGTTATTACCTATTTTCTAGAATTAATATTATTTTCTCTTTGTAATATTCCAGATGCCTCCATTGCTGGGAATCTGGGGCAATCTGGGACTAGACGAGAGAACCTTTTCCTGCACCATCTTGAAGAAGAACAATCACTCCCCAAAGACGTTCTTCTTCATCGTTGGATTCGCATTCCCTTGCCTCGTTATTTTATTATCCTATTCCTGCATTTACTGGAAGGTTCGACAGTCCAAAGTCAAACTGGAGGCACACAGGTAATAAATAGTGCTCTGTATTATCAAACATTATCGTACAGTAATCATGTCCTATGCTAAGAGGAACGGCTGCGCGGCCTGTTTCATACAAAACTTAATTTTGGATTTGAGTCCAAAATACTCACCTAAACCTAATGATCATTTTTTTCATCAAAAAGTATCTAGTACGGATTAGAAGTGATTTATTTATTTTTGTTTTACATCATGAAATATAGGCCATTAAAGGAATTGATTTTTCGCGATTTTAGAGGCACCTTTAACAATTATTTGGGGGCTAACAGTAATTTAAAAAAAAGTTTTACCCCATCTCCTTTGAAAATATAATAAAATATAAAATATATATATATATAAATATTAAAATAAGCATTATGGTGGACTTAAAATTAAATTAAAAAAGACCAATTTACGTTGGAACATAAATTTTGCCGTACATAATTTAAAATATCGATTATTTATTTATTATATTTTTTAATGTTTTTCTTTACGTAATCATATTTAAATAGATAATATGATAATTTAAGTTGCCTCTAAAATTATGATTTTTTTTTTTCATGGCTTGTACTTCATAATTTAAAACAAAAATAAATTAAATACTTCTCATCCGTACTAGATATTTACTAAACCTTTAATTAAAAAAAAATTGGTTGGTGAGTGTTGGAGCCTGGCTTGCAACTTTAAAAATGGCCAGAGGAAAGAGGACATAAAAAATTCTACGCTATATTTTTATATGTTTATGACTATTTTCGGCATTAAATTCATGGTTTCAACCATTGAATAAAAAATACACACTAGAAGTGCCTTTTTTAATTTTTTTTAACCTGCGTTTTTATTTTATTTATTAATTTAAAAGAATTATATAATTATTTTACTTTCCTAACATAACTACATACATATTCTATTAATTAACTGCATTCATGCATAGGCTATTCTTTCTTGTTTTAATACTATGAATAATAATAATTGATGATTTGTATACTGCTGTTTTTGTGAAAAATCACCTCAAGGGCGCTGTACAAATATTACTTCCTATTCTGTATCTAATTATGTACAAACAGATACAGAAAACATACTTACCTCTCAGGTCGCTTTAGATAAACACAATTTTATTAGAAAATTTTAACTTCGAGATGATTTGAATTTTACAGTAGCTATTTCATCCTCCTTTTCTATTGATGTTACATTTATTAGAAGATTGGTGGCACAAGAAGAGTTGAAGAGTAAATATTAAAAATTTTTAGAACTGGAGAATATTTATAAACTGTGGGGGTGGGGATGGGGATGGGGATGGGGATGGGGATGGGGATGGGGATGGGGATGGGGATGATGGGAGGGGTTGGGGTTGGGGTTGGGGTTGGGGTTGGGGATGGGGATGGGGATGGGGATGGGGATGGGGATGGGGATGGGGGCAGGAGCAGGATGAGGGTGAGGGTGAGGGTGAAGGATATCAAATTACTTTAAACATTTTAATACCATTTATGAATCAACATTTTTATAATAATAAGAAAGTAACTTATTTTTAATTCTTAAAAAGTATATGTTATTTCCACCTTAAAATTACACCCACTTTACTAGAATTCATAACCTAAAAACTTTACCCCAAACCATTCATAACCCTGAGCAAGGCCGGATACATGTCAGTTAGTCTTGAATAAATTAGGTCTACTGATAATAATGGTTGTCATAAATTTTACTTCTAATCTATATATGTTTAACAGCCAACAAAATTCTGAATTCTTGAGAAAAATTAATAAACATCAACACAATAACCATTCTACAAGAAGAAGAAATGAAATAAGACTTCCCTTTCGAAAGAAACCAAATCTCAAAACTCATTACTGCCATGAAAATCTTCCAAGAAATACCCAACAATATAGTAAAAGAAGAGGAAAATGTTTAGAAATTTAAGGAGGAAGTGTTGAAATACGTAAAATGCAGTTTTTAATGTTGTAATTTTTAAAGTTTTATTTGTAATTCCTAATTGTATGTAGATTTATGTTCATATTAGAATACATGTAACCAATGTACATATTTTAAGTTAAATAAATAAATATTTATAATTATTTTTTCAGCCAACTGAGCGTAAAGGAAGCGTGCAAATCAGCTCGGGAGAGAGAAGACAGCCGCCTGACGACTCTAATGCTCAGCATCTTCCTCACATTCGTGGCATGCTTCCTCCCACTTTTAATCATGAATGTGGCAGATGACGACATCCGCTATCCCGTCCTCCATGTCATCGCGTCTATTCTGGCGTGGGCCTCGTGCGTGATCAACCCATTGATCTACGCAGCGACCAACAGACAGTACCGCTCGGCGTACAAGAAATTCTTCAATCGATTTCGGCGGAAGCCCATTGTGCGGAGGACCACAATGGGCAGCCGGACGTTCTGCCAACCCTCAACCAATTCTGGAAATTCTCATCTTGAGAAGAAGTTCCCGGTGAACGAAGAAGTGTATGCAAAGTGTTAAAACCTAAAAGAACGACTGTTTTTAGCCAAAGATTGTATTTTGTACTACCTATGTTGTAAATATTTTGGTTAAGTGTGCATTGTGTTTTTATCTTTTAATACATTATTATTATTGGGTGTCAAGATATGCGCTGTACATTTAGTTCAAATACCATTACAGATGCACAGATTTATATGTGCAGTTGGCCTTCACAAATAAGTTTGTAAATCATCAATTTCAATTTTAAGAAATCACTAGCTCCAACTTGTTTCTCACATCATACCATTTTGAATGAGCAGAAGAATTGAACTCCTCTCACATTTGACGTCAGCATTCAGTGCCGTTTTGTTTTTTTAATCACATTTGAAGTCTCGTCAGCGTTTTGTCAAATTTCAAGTTGGATTAATTGATCAGCTGTATATTATGCCCGTCAAGCTTAACTGTCATCAACATTTTTTAACCATGCGCTTAGCGCATTTGAGGGGGACCGTTTGAATGTCTAACGTTTTGAAATGACTCTAATTGCCGATTTGATGATGATGTCAAATGCAACGGGGGTTTACAACTATGCAGGAAATATTATTTTTGTTAATTGATTTTCTTTCTTCTATAAAAAGTTAATTCAGGACATTATTTATTTTGCATGTTAATTAAAGTATAGAATAATTTTAAGCTGTACGACCAATTATATTATTACAATGATATATACAAGATTACGTAAGTAAGTATAAATAATTCATTTAAGTAGGTTAACATTTCTAAATACTAAGGTTCCTTGTGAGATATTATTATAATTGAGGAGCTAGATGGAATAACTATTTAAATGTACATAAGCTGTTTGTGCCATTGAGGTATATGAATAGAGTCTACGTTCCTTGAATCAGTGTAAAATATTGTTCCCGTGTACGAGGTAGGAAGGGAGGTGAGACAACTTCCGATGTTACCTGAATCCTTACAACCATTAACGAATTCAATGAACAGAGTCGTCGCGCCGAGTTTGAGTTATCAGCGTGCTTATTTCATTTGCTCCTTGAGTTTTTTTACATTAAAAAAGTCAATTTACACGAATATTGATTATGGTAAAACCGACGAAAGGTTAAACCATTTTTTTTTCTATCTTTTCCAGTATGACATGTCCAGTCTTGTAGGCATTTTGCAGTTATTATTGGATACCCGGTGATCGCTTGTAATCGACTAACTGATTTGTAATCCCTGTTATCTGTATGATATCAATTGGCCTGATGTTTCTCATATTTCGAACGAATGATGTTTACTTAATTTGTATACCTCAATGGTTTTTACTCCCATTGCATTTTTAGTATCTCAACTTCTTCTTTATCCGCTGTGTAAATATTACTTCTGTAAGTTTTGCACAGATGAAGCTACATGCAAAAGTTTGAGCACTACTTCCAAGTGATTCTTGAATTTCTAAAAACATTGAACACATTTTGCTCAAAACTGCAATTTCCATCATAAGTAGTTATTGCATCCAGCTCCTCAATTAATTTGTGATTTTATTAAGATATCAGATTATATTTTTATTTTGTATAAATTAGACAATGGATACATTAAGTTAACAACGCTTTTAACCTCAGCCATGTAATAGGAACAAATGTTATTGTGAGGCTAAGAGGGGTAAGCAAACTGACTTATTATTATTAGGCATTGGGTTTGAAAATTAAATCTATCCTCACTTATGTATTTTTGGATGCATGCAAATTGTTTTAAAATATCATTATTGTGTACGTACTAAGATAAAAAAAACTATTGGACATGCAATTTTTACGCAGTGCTTACCCCCATTTTGCGTATTGTTTGTTTTGTAAAGTTTTTAGTAATTTTTTCAGTTGGGACTTAGTTGAAAAACTCATAATTTTTAAAAAAGAAAAATACTTTCACATTCATAAAACAATATTTGCATATGCATAAATAAAAGAATAGTTTCGAGGTTCTTAGTTTGGTTTTTTAAAGAAAAAAAAATACAACCTATTTTTAAAATATTTATTTTATGCAGTTGGCACTTTTGACAAATGTCATTTCAAACTAACATTAAAAATGGCGTCAATTCTTCTTCAATATTTACACTTTTTATATTTTTATTAATATTTTTTATTTATTTTTATGAAGCTGAAACTATTTTTTTTTTTTTAATTATATGTTTTTCTACTGAGTCCCAACTGGGAAAAATTACCAGTTATTTTTATTTGTTAGTGTTGCCAGTTTTAACTGAGAATGACTGAAGTAGTGTTCATTTTTTCAAGAGGATATGAATATATAAAGTAATTAGTATTTTACAAAGTTTAATGTGCAATAATATAAATATTTTAAATTGCAGTAAGAGTGTACAAAATTATAGGTTTTAATATTTGTACAACATTGTTTGGCCATAGAGCATCGTACTCAGAATGTGCCATAATATTCAACATAATAATGATCCTCCAGTTTTGTTGTTTATGCAGCTATCAATAATAGTTTTAAAATTCTATTTAACTTTATTTTATAACTTTGTTTCGTTGTCCTACTTTCAGTTATTCATACAAAACATTGTATAGGCCTGCTCTCCAGATTATTTTACCTAAGAATTCATTCCAAAGATATTATTCCAAAAATAAGAATTGATGAAAGTGTTCGTCATAAGATATCAATTAGCTAAAGATTTTCTTTTAAAATAAATGTTATGATATAAACCTGTACATTTTTTTCATTTTAAACATGTATTCTCCTTAATGTAGGCAACATTGATGGCCTCCACGAGTTTCTTTGTCAATTCATTACTGAATTACCGAGATGTTTGAGAGAAATAGAACCTTTAGTCTCCACCACAGATAAAATATAAAAATAGTGATTAAAATAACCTCAAGGGCACTTTACATCTTGTTAAAGTTTGTATCCCCTTTTAAAAAGATATGTTTTTAGAATTGTTTTAAAGATTTTAAAATTGCTTTCTGACCTTCCAAGAATGTGGACCCAGCACTTTAAACGCTCTGTTTTTAAATTTTGCAGCATTCGTATGTGAGGGTTCAACCAATTTGTTTGATGCATCACACTTGGCCGACCTGAGTGTGAGCTGCCTCTGAGTAAGTTGACTCTAATCCAGTGACATAGAAGAGAAGTGATATGACAGTATTTGGGGCACCGCATACTAGACGAGCTGCTGTGTTGAACACTCCTTGCAGTTTGTTCAAATGTACATTAGACAGACCGGCATACAAACTATTGCAGTACAATCTGGAGACTACAAGGGCATTTACCAGTCTTAGCAGAATCTGTTGGGAGACACTTTCTTATGGATTATAATTGTCTTGGAAAAAATACACTAGACTTTACCATATTGCCATAATTAAGTTGAGTATTAATTTTTTATAAAGATTTTTTAAAATTTTATTTTTTATATGAATACCGCACAAGAGTCCCAACTGCTCCCAACCGTCTGGAGCCAGTGTTGTGAGGCTGAAGATATTGGGGAGAATAATAATAATAATAATAATAATAATAAGAGTTAATTTCTATAGTGCAGTTTTGTGAAGGTTCACCTCAAGTGCGAGAGGAAGGAGAAGGGGGAGAGGAAGGTGGGGAAATATCTAGCTATTCAGAACTGGTCACCAAACACAGCTAAAAGCCATTTCAAGTAACGTTTTAATTCTGAATGGTGGTCTTTCACCAGGGTGATACTGAGAGTATCTCCCACTATGATAGATTGAAACAATATTTTGGTCCAAGTAAAAGCCAAGAAAACAAACTAATTTTAAAGGAATAATATCCACTTCAGAGACTGTTATTGGACTAGTAACAATTAAGTGTTGTCTTCTGGGTGATGCAATAAGGAACTCCAGTCCAATTCTTTTTATTAATATTGACATCCTAACTTAATTTTATGTTTTTTTAATTTATTTTTTTAAAGTTCGTTTTCATGGTTAAAATAATTGTTAAAGTTTCAATTTTTTAAAGCCCACCAAAACGCACGAAATCTATGGCTTGTTGGGTGTGAGGTCACACGAGCTTTCGGATTAGCGGTTCAATAGGCAGTAATCGATATTGTATGGATTCCATACAAAACTTCGAGAACTTTATACTCAAATTTAACTGCTTTTAATTGAAGGAAACATTGTAGAATATCAGGGTCTCGTTATATTTTGGTATTCATATCTATTGAATAATGATTTGGTACGTGAAAATAATAATAATAGTATTTTGATGATTTTAATAAGGCCATTTTGGCGAAAATCACTTAAAGGACGTCATACAAATGTATTTTTCCGAATGCTCTTTTTTTCATTATTGAAATTTAGTACAATTTAATTCATTGCAATATTATACTTCTCTTTTAAGCAATGCTTGTGTAGAGAAGCGGAGTGTACATATTGTGTTCAGATGGTTATATATTTACACAGTAATGTTTCCTAAAGTGTCACAAGAAGATGCTTAAAATAATAATAATAATAATAAAATGGTTTACATGATTATATTACAGAGTTGGTGGTTTAATTAATAGAAAAAATGGAGTGCGTGGCAACAAATTTTGTTTTAGAAGTTAAAATCATAATATAATACACGTTGTACAATGTGACGTAGGATATTTAACATATAGCATAACGGTACTAGTGGTATATTATGTTGTCTATCTTATCACTAACTATAGACAGTCTATCATATCGATAATAAGTACTGGCGTTACTGACCGTGCTCGATTCATCTAATATTCATCGTTATCTAATATTAATAAATCTTTGGTATCGCCGATATTTCAATAAAAAATATTCCTTCGGTGTCAACAATGAAAGCAACTATAAAAATAGCTAGAAATGACAAAATATTACGAAATTTTAAACCGTTATGTCCCAGACACTATTATGTCTACAGAGACCATTTTAATTTCAAATTGAATGCAAATTTTGTCTACTTCAAAAAGTATTAAATAATTTATTCGGAAAAATTAGTCACTCGGGATTCAAAATCGACAAAAACTGAAATAGGTCGAAATTTTTTTTTTTTTTTAATCTTGTCTACAAATCCGCAGGTTGTGTGTTCAAATCCCAGCGTGCGCATGTAAATTTTATTTAATTAATCATACCTTTTACCCTTACAACATACCCCAATAAGGGACGTCATAGTACCACTGGCTTCGGACAGTTGGGACACTTGTGTTGTATTCGCATAAAAAAATAGGAGTGTCAGGAGAATTCATAATGTGAAAGTAAATGGCAGAAGAATTAATCAATCAATGCAAAAATGATGTGAAAAAAGGACCCACCATGAATAACATAATACCGACAGACTAATATATCAATATTAGGTAATATCACAAAAAAACAGGAATGATACAGAACTATTCCTCTTGAACTTTGTTACCATCTGGTTAGAATTTTTTAGATGCGATTTTAACTTTTAGTGCTTTGAATTATGTATGAAAGGGAAATTATAATCGGTTGCGTTAATAAGCCTCTAGCCGTTTTCCACGCACGCGCCTGTCACGGACTTGACAAAAAATGACAGTAGATAGTTTTGCGAGAGAAATATGTAAATCTTTATAGGTTGTGGTACCTTTAATGGCTTGAAATAAAACTAAATATGTTACGCATCATAAGAAATAAGAGGTTTGAGGTATCATTAGAAATCTTCCACTTCCAGAATAACTGAAGAAATAATCACCAAAGTGCCAATGACGTTGTGTTGTGCAAGGATTAGATTATTACGTAGACAAATTCGTTAAAATTGGTATGAATTTTCAAGAAAAACTCTCAAGTAGTCGCAATAAACAAACATAATGATTTTACGGGCAAAATGAACACTGTAAACAGCGAAATTATAAGCAGTAAGGAATATTAAGAGCGGAAAAAATCTTATCTATTATAATTGGGCTCAAAAACGGCACGTGTGACGTCAGAAGCAGTGGTACCAACAGAACATGGTGTTTTGGTGGTACAGTTTTTAGTTCAATTTTATATAACGATTTATAAAATCTACTTATAATTATGTACAATAAAAGTTATATATTCAGATTCGGTGTTTGCTGATCTATACAAATATGTATTTTTAAAGCCATTATATTTTTCACTGGAATTCCTTATTCACATAAATTCAATTTTGCCTGCATTAAGTTAAGGAAAAATATTGTATTCATAAAAAGATTAAATATAGAAGTAAATAAATTGTTTATACTATTTTTTGCTCAAACGATTAGTGTTCACTTTTCACTTTGTGGCGTCATTATTAATAATAATAAATTAATGAAAATTGTTTTGTAAACATCACTTTTTTAATGAGTATTCTGTATGTCCTGATGAGGAAAGCTACGCTTTCGAAACATGCTGATATTTATATATTAAAAAAGTGGTGTTTACAAAGTAATTTTTATTAATTTATTGTTTGAAACTCCTCCCAGGTAAGACAGGCATAGAAAAAACCGTTGTAATAAATGCTACCAGACTCCTTTCCTTCCCCTCTACCTTTAGACTCACAACATACCCTAACTGGGGATGTCATAGTCACACTGCCTACAGGCAGCAGGAAGCAGCTGGGACTTGAGTACAGTACTCGCATAAAAAAAAGAAAAAAGATAAATAAAGAAAAAAAAAAGTTTTGCTACTTGTCCCCGATGAATGTTTCTTCTAATCATTGGACAAAAAACATCCATCATCCCTCTCATGGTGCCCCATTCTCCTAACCCTAATTCATACTTATATGCTTCTCCAGTATTGTTATTTTCTCTGCTCTGGGTTTAGAAAGGATATTTCAACAGCTGCACCACGAGTGTTGCCAATAAACTCGTTCAACAAAAATTAAACCACCCGATAGTAATAAATAGTTTTACATATAATTTTTTTTTAGTAAAGTTTACTAGGTAGAATAATTACATAGACACCTCTCTCTCTACATCCTACATTGTACAAAAATCATCAAAAAGTTCACTCTGGTTTTACAAGTAAAATTACACAGTACATACATATATTATTTAAATACCAATATGTAGAGACCTGAAAATTTTGCATTTGCGATAACACTGAATTTTCTTGCGATATTCTGGAATTTTAAAATAAGAAAGTAATATTGTGCTTTCTAAATATTACTTTGTCTATGGTTTTGATGAATAGCTATAAAAAGGAATGCAGTTATTCTTTTTTTCAATTTTCAAAAAATAATGTATAAAAAAAAAAACACTACTTTTGTTGGAAAATACAAAAATGGAACATAACATCGCTTTTATTGCAAAACAACTGCTGTTTTTGCTGAAAAAACCCTATTTTATCAATATGTAATGTAGTTACATATTTTTAATATTATGAATTAATAATATTAAAAATTCAAGATCATCCATATCCTATTTTCTCTTCACACTATCAGCCATCGGGCACAGTTTTTTTTTACAGTTTTAGTGCTGGAAACCCAGATCTTTATTATGATTTTTATTTTTATTTACATTGAACGTAAAGTTCTTTGATTCGACTCACTAAAAAATTATATCATACCTTCTGACTTTAAAAAAAGTTTAGTTGGGTGTTTTAGCCTTAAATTCAATACAAAATTTTCGTATAAAGCAGGTGTTAGATTGATTTGTGTTGTGTGAATGATATACGAGTATTTAATGGAAATATATTGATGATAGTTGAATGCATTTGTTGTAGGTAATTTCAGGAATAAATATTTTGACATCGATGAATAGAGTTCCCATTGGATGAAGGTATGGTTTCTTATATTCTGATTATTGATTTGTGACTTATATTATAACCTTTAGAATGCCGAACTCCGTGACCTAATATTTCCATAGTGTGCCAAGGGTAAAATTTTGCGTGCACCCGCCAAGTCTATTTTAGTAATAACTTGTAGGTATTTTGCAAAACAATGTTTTTATAAATTGTACCATCTTTCTTACCAGGAGGCCTATTCCCGTTCTTTTTAAGGAAATTCCTTATCTTTTTCCTTAGGCTTAAAGACTTCTTGATTAACTGCGGAATTCCGGTGAGACATAGTAAAAAGATCCTAAATGGGTTGTTAAGAGATTAAGCCTTTTAACGAAGAATCAGGTTTTATAAAAAAGGTACCTACCTCATTAGATAGTAATGACCTTTTTGTTTGTCTCTAGTTCTAAAAGCGACATTTGAATTTGTGCCGACCGAAGAGGTCGGTCATTCCACTTATTTTAAAAACTCGGTTACAATTCCGAGTTTAGCCACATGGACTCGATTTCTCGGACTCGGTCTTCGTTCCGCATAGGTCCGCCATTCCGGAATAAAAAATCGTTCATATTACACTAATGAATAGCCTATAATAATAATAATAATAATAATAATGAAATGCCTTTCGTTTCTGACTCCAATCCAAAACCTTTGCCGTTCCTTGAGTGTGAGTTTGGAACGAGTGAATCCGGATTTGCGAACTCGGAGTGAGTCCACCGCCTTCGGAATCGAATTCATTGGATTCGTCTGATCGTACCGACTCTCCTCAATGCCGCGCTTGCCGTTAATTGTCGAAAATGTCAACATCTATATAATGTTTACTAAGTAATTATATTTAAAGTAAATAATAACGTAATTGGTAACATACTTAATATTGAGTTTTTCTCTTGTTAAAACAATGCAAATATTGACATTTTTGATAAATGTCGCTAGCTGAATTTAGTTGACAGCTGTCATCCGAGAGAACCGGGACCTCAGTTAAGCAAGAAGACTTTAACCCTAAGGAAAAAGTTAAGGAATCTTCCTTAAAAAGAACGGTAATTGTGCTCCAGGTAATGCGTTTACATATTTATAAAAAAATGTATATATCTATCATAAGTAGTTTTCCTAGAATAGCTTCTTATATTCAACATAATACAAAAAGAAAGTATGTTTTGACATTGCGCATTGGATACGCAGGTGTTCAACGGATACAAATTTTGCGTATCGAATGGGCAATCTTGGCGCTCTAGAAGTTAAGAGGTTTTTCTGTTTTTAACTCCATCCCACGGAGAAACACCATGATTCAAATATAAGGACAAAATACACAAACTTTGATTGTAATTATGTAATCTGATAACCATATAGTATTCCGAATATATCATTGTTGAATTGACCACAATGTGTACACAAATACATATAAATACCATAAATGATTGAACACACTAAAATAGAGTGTTGGCACAAACTAATTGCAAATTAGAAATAGGTAATTTTTAAATCTATGATATTCTAGATTTACCATAGATAGCTATTATTGTTACATTTAACATCCATAGACACCAATAATTATCTTTGATTATAGAATATTCAAGATCAATTTTCTGTAAAAATAGACATTTTATCTTGAATATTCGTAGATGTCAATATTCTAGGACATTTTTTATATCTCAACAATATTCATACTTAAATTATTCACCCGATAAGATCTTTGAGCTTAAATCACTGACTCAAATTGTCTTCATCCGACATGTTAGGAATGATGCAGTAAGTCTGATTGTATCCATCTTCTGAAATTAAAATCAGATTATTTTCCATGACTTGGGTCTTTGTGAATTCTATAATTTCAGACTCATCCATTACCTCACCCTCGATCTCTTCACTGGTCTTGGGGACCTTTTTTTGTTTCGTTTTACTCTTAAGAACAATGTTATTGGTAGCTGCGATGTTTCTGATGTCTTTCCTTTTGAGCAGGTGAATCCGTTTGAGATCGCCGTCGACCGACGCCTTGTATTTTTCCAGGATTTCGTCTATGGTCAAGCCTTGAGCGAGCATGTCGGCGATTTCCTGACGGTCGACCACGGACAAATTGACATGTTCAACCTCTGTCGTATGACCGTAGTGTGTTTTGCAGAAGCGTACACAGAAAATGCCTTGCAGTTTTGTTACTTTGATGGTGGACGTACAAGAGAAGCCGATTTTTTTAGTGCCCTGGCTTTTTAGCGATCTCTTTGTAATGGTCTTCCTGTTTTTGTAGACTCCGGATCTGCTGCAGTCAAACAAGTAGAGAAACTCTCCGGGTTTCGAACATCTCTTCTTGATGACGTACGAGCAGTTGTTTTGCCTCTCGTAACTGATCTTCCAAATGTGGAAATCTGGAACAAAAGGGTATTACGTTAAAATAATAATGGTTTACGAACTTAGATAGTGTCTTGGGGCAACTTCCCAATTTTATTTTATGAAAATAGTTTTGTGTTTTGTATAGTCTAGAATTAATATTGAAATTATTTTAGTCAGCAAAGTTTAGGCAAGAAACAACACCAGAGGCTGGGCCTACTATGGATGGAGGCCACCAAAGCGCAGGACAGGAACACCTGGAGGTGTCATTGTCGAGGCGACGGGTTCCTGACCCAAATAGGACAAAGGAGAGAATATTCATGAGATGAAATGAGACTTTTAGAAACGACAGTAAGAGAAGTGAGTTGGTGGGACAATAGTAACGCAACCGCCGCAAGCCGAAAATTCCAAGTTCAAGCCTCGGTCGCAACCAAATCTATTTTCTTTTATGTATGGTTTTTTGATGTTGTTTCAATAAATAATAATATATTACCTTCCAATGTGAGAAAGGCCCTGGTCTCAAATTCCATTGGCATTTCGTGCACGGAGGTGAGGTGATCGCGCAGGCGGTCCACCTTGAAGAGGTCCAGTGCGCACTCCTGGCATTTGGTGTGGTTCTCCAGCACCTTCTGGCGCCCGTGCATGTGCTTGTTGTGGCTGGTCAGCCCGTCCCTATTGCGCAGCCGCGTGCCGCATAGATCGCACACCACACTGGAAACAAACAGTACTTACATATTAACCCAGTATGTGCTTAGCTCAAATTCGAGTACCAATAAAAGTCGCGGTAGTTAGTGCACAACCCAAGTTCTAGTTCTATAAATACGTGCAGGGATTTCTTAAAATAAGGGACTAAATTAATTAAATTCATTGTGCAGGTTGTAGAAAAGTATTCATTCGTATTCCTAGGATTAATCCATTTGCTGGATCAGAGCAGGCTGTAGGAGTAGCAGTTTGTCCCACTAGACTGCAATTTGGAAGGTGACACGTGCAGCAGTTGAGAGTGGAAAGAATTAATCTAAGATGCCAATGTCCCGTCTTGGTGGGAAGAAGGTTCAAATGTCTGGGTCTACATTGTAGAGCCAGGAGTCTATGTATTAACTGAAATCATTTTGAAAATTGGCATTTTTTTTAATGTCAATTTCACGTAGGAGGAGGCCCTGAAAATATAATTTCCCTATCTATATTGTCATATCTTTGAGGATGCTGTATGGAGGGTTTTTTTTTTAGGAGAGGGAGAAGTGAGCATGGGTTTTAAAGAGACCCTTGTTGTAGGAAGGAGGAAATACAGATGCCGGCAAATCGTTCCACAACCGGGTTGTTGAACTCAAGAATGGGTCGTAGAAATGACCTGTTTTCATGTGACAAATATCAACGCCTTTTTCTGCAGTCAAGGATTTTTTCAGGTATTTTGGGGCTCCAGACCAAAAGTGGCTGCCAAATTTAACAGTGGGGCGCACTTGTAATACTATTAAAGTATCTGCAGGCCCTGTACAGTACGCCCAGCTTCTGAGAGGCGACCTTGACTCTGGCTTCGATGGAGACCCCGTGCCTGAGCTGGTCACTTACAGTTACACCAACCATATCAATGGAAGGAAAGTTGGGTAGATTGCTTATGTATCATTTTGAAAATTTTAGGTAACTGAACACCGTTAATTCTAGACTCTGTTTTTGTCCATCCCCCTTCTTACAATGAACATCTTTGATATGCTTGATTCCAAAAAAGAATTTGTAGCTTAAACGTTTTTAAATGAGACAAACATTCCTAAAGTCTCAAATAACCTAACAACATTTGAAATCTCCCAACTCTCATCATAGAAATCTGAAATGTTTGCTTGTGCAATGATAGAGAACTTAGAGCTAGGTAGAGGATGGGACCTATGATGCCGAGACGGGAACTTAAAGCTTTGGATCACTCGGATACAAACAGGTCATATCACAACACAATAAGCATGATACCAGCAAACCTCGAAAAACCCTTTGTGAAAAATATGGATATGACCGCAGACTAGTTCTTTAAGGCAAAAAAAAAAGTTTAAAACAACGAAAAACAGAAAACTTTCATGCAAAACTATTATTAAGACAAACGCATTCCCTTGGATTTCTGCAATTTCATAATTCAATTGGCAGTCGTGTGTCTCTTTCTATCATAAAAAGGCGTGTGAGGCGGGCGGAGTGAGTTGAGAAGGCGGGGGGGGACTCTCCACGGTGTTGGTGTAGCATGATGATAGACGTATATGTATTTGTTGGCGAGCGACTATGGCGATATACGCTCCCCGTCCCCCGTACCTGTTCCCGATTGCCCTTACCCCTCGCTGACAAAGTGTGAGCGCGACACAAACAAAAAAGTAGGTAAAAATAACCTTGAATTTGTCGCTACTAAATGTAAAATTTTTACGCAAATTAAACTATTTTCAGCAGTCATTAAAATTTTATTGCATACTTCATCATATTCCTGAGGTAGATTAGAGACATTTTTTTTCAAAAATATGATCCATTTAGTCATAAATATTTGCTAAAGTTGCCTCCTAAAATATGAATAAATTGTCACCTTTTGTGGCTTATATTTTCTAAATTAAAACAAAAATCAATAAAATACTTCTAATCCTTACTAGATATTTACTATACCTTTAGATTTGAAAATATCTCATTAAGTTTGGGTAGGTATTTGGCCTCAAATCCATAATTTAGTTTTGTATGAAACAGGCTGTGCAGCCGTTCCTCTAATGAATAAAAGCATAAAAACACATATTTTTATGTATAATGAACAATAAAAATGTAAGATAATGCCGCCATTTCTACGAGGTGTATGACAGATGACATGCTAATATCCAAATTAAATACGTACAAAATTAGTGAAAAACACTTTTTATTAGTTTAATTATAATGAAGATTAACTATTTCAGTCTCCGGAGAAGAAAAATCATGTTAATTAATTAACAGCTAGGTAAAGTTTCAAGTTTTTGTATTACTTTTAGGTTAATTTTTTTTTGTTTTATTTACGAAAAAAAGCCAAATTGAAAAACCTATTTTATATATAATTAATATATTGCATTATTCATAAAATAAGTTTTAGGTTATTAGTTTTTTTTTTTTTTTTAAATAATGAAACAATTGACAAGGAAAAATACGTGCTTATATGCATATTTACCATATTCAATTGTAAAGTTATTAATTACAGGTAGGCACCTACATAATAAAATGATAGATTTATAAAAATGATCGGAGGGTAATCATTTTCATCAAATAATTGAAATGTTTTTAAATTATATCCGAATGCTAAAAAATAATAATGTGGGTTTTTGGTGATTTTCGCGACATAAATTAATGTTTGACGTAAGAGAGTGTTTTCGGTTTGTGTATTATTTCCATAACGAGTGCCATTTTTAAAGGCAAATTTCCCCCCATAACGACAGGTATATCAAAGCGACGTTACAATGTTACAATATCTAGGAACACGACAGCGAATAAAAACAAAAATATGGTCATAAAGGACATCAAATTTAATACCTTATTATACATATAACAATTAACGTACCCTGTTTGCAAAGACGCTATCGCCTCACTCATGGCTAAAGGCGCTAGGTGTATGCACGATATCTTTACTCAGATATTATTTACTTTTGTAAAGTAAATAAGTAGTTTGGTAATTTTCAAAAACGTTACCAATGAAAAATGAAAATACGACAGACTCAGACAGACGACAGATGAGCAGATGACAGATGACAGTTTGTCTGGTTTATTTGTGACTAGTGTTGGGGAGTAATAGAAGTTTTCGATTCGAAATCATAAAAAAATCAATTTAATTTTTATTCTGATTATATACTGTTTATCCTGATGAAGAAATCTTTGCTTTCGAAACATGTTGTTATTTATATATTTTGAAAAGTGGTGTAAATAAAATTATTCCTTTTAATTTATTGATAATGACTACAAATCTATTGAAGAAATTATAGAAAATTATCTTTATATTTCGAAATTACATCGCTTGTATCAAAACCCTCCACTTATATATTAGATGAGCATATTGCTAACTTACTTCTTTTTAAATTTATTCTACATACGCGTCCCCAATTTATTTCAAATTTAAGTAATGGCTCGGTAAATGATTTTGACAATTTTAATAAATTTATTTAAGAATTAGTTTTTGACATCAACACCACAAAATTGTGCTTACAGGCAATGGATGTGATGTTCCTTATTTATTATCCTTTGCAAATCAAAGTATAAATCATTGAAAAAATTATTACGCACTCTTAATTTTATTAACTTTCAAAATGTCTGTATGGACAAAGTAGATAATGTGTTATATTCCTTACTGACAGTTTGTATAAATTGATAAAAAAAACTTTTATACTGAGTTTTTACCCCAAAAGTGTGCAATTAATCATTATAATTTTTTAATTTCCTACACAAAAATACGTTTCTTTTAGTGTGCATTTATTACCCATCGGAATGCAAAATTTGTTTCCGTTGAATGAATGCCGGTGTATCCGACCGGTATGTAAAAAAATCATTTCTCTGAATATAAGTAGCTATTCTAGGGAAACTACTTATGTTAGATACATACAATTTTTATAAATATATTGTCAGTACGACGGTATAATTTCCAAACACAAAATTTTCTAAAAAACAAGTATTTTTTTACGAAAATGGACTCGGGTGGGCCACGCTCAAATTAACCCTCGGCACACTACCAAAATATTAGATCGCGAGACTTCGAGTTCTTAAAGTAGCCAGTGCAAATACATTTTTATTTACTCTAATAATATTCCTGTTTTTATCTATAGATGAAAAATACAGATTGGCAGAATATTCTTGACAAATAATAAATTTGGAACTAAGCATGTCATTTCTATGGCAACACCAAGGCATTTGACATTTCATTGTTATTTTTTTAAAAAGTACCATAACCTCAATGACATTATAATTCATCATTACTGCTTGCTTTAGTTATTTATCAATAGTTACAAATCATTTAAAATGAATAGATCAATAAACAGTGGAACGAGGGATGTTATTTACTGTGTATTCCGGCGCTGTTTAGCTGAATTTTAAGCTAAGATATTCAGACGATAAGAGTCTAACTTTGAAGATGTTTACAAACCCACTGCTGAAATGACTGGTAAGTGATAATGGTCTGTTGACAAATTTCGTCAATTTTGTACGTATTTAAATAATATTTTTGTGGATTTATGCTGATTTTTAAACAATTGCAATGTACATTCATATTTGAGATTAGGCTTCATTTGACAGTTTATTGTAAACAAAAACGTCCAGAAGAATAACGACTCAAGCCAAATTTTCTTGTTGCTGTTTTTTTTTTTTTAAATATAATTTAGATCGTTAATTTTTTTGAGCTGGAAGCGGGAAGCATGAAACGTCGGGAAGCTGAAAATGAGAAGCAATAAGAAAAAGCGAGAAGCGGCGAGAATAAAAAGTCAAAACATAAATGCAGGGAGCGGAAAGCTAAAACTGAAACATAAACAAATCGGGAAACAAAAACACTTTCTCTTAGTAACTAAATGTTTTTATTTTTATTTAAAATTTATTTTTTAATTACTGCAAATTATCAGAATGTTCATCAGTACCCCCTGGCGGGACTCTCTTACTTAGTGCACAGTTACTTAGTCTCTCACTTACACTTTTTCTAAGTGACTAAATGTTTTTTTTTAATAAATATTTTAGAAATTTTAGCAAATTATCAGAATGTTTATCAGTGCCCCTGGACCCTGAGAAGTAAAAAGAAGAAGCGAGAAGCGGCGAGAAGAAAAAACTATAACATAAATGCGGGAAGCTAGAATCTAAACCAAGAGAATCGGGAAATAAAAACAAGCAGGATGAAAGAAATTAAAACCACTGCTCAATCCATTCCTTCATTCCTATCCTATCTATCCTACATTCAAATATTGGCTCAAGGCTTCCATGTATACCACCTAATTAAATTCTATCCTCCTTCTCATCCTTAAAGTATGTGTTCCAAATTCTAACTTAATCAGTGCCCCCTGGACCCCGGTGTTCTGGTGAGACTGTTTATTTAGTGCACTCTTACTTACTCTTTCTCTTACTAACATTTTTTGTTTTAATAAATATTTTTTAAATTACTGCAAATTACGTATTTATTTAATATTTTCCTCATTCCATCTTTCTATTCACATTTACGAACACCGTTTGTATAAAGTAAAAATATACATCTTCAATAACTGTACATTCACTTTGTGACATCATTTTAAATTAAATAATACAAAATATTCAATTGGACCATTGTGCCCATGAGCCATATCCGTGTTACCATTTAAAACCTTTTGAACGACACAGCGCCCTCAATTTTTTTCTACCTTTAAATGTCAGACTGTAAGTGAGTTCATGGGTGAATGGTATATCTATGGTTCATGGTTAATTCGTGAATGGTTGCTCTATGGTTAGTTCCTACCATGGTTCCTACTTGGCCGCTTGCAAAGTACCGTGTCAAGGTGTATGTCAGAGTTTGTATGACTGGCCACCCCAGGAAGGCGTGAGCCATAAGCGGCAAGCGGCATGCAGTTCGGAAAATTGACAACCGCCTAACAGTTTCGTTGTCACATCTCTCGTATCGTTACAAATTAGCAGTTAAATAAATTTAAAAAATACTTACAAAGTTACCATAAACAGTTACTATAAAAAGCCAAACAGAAATGTTCTTCGTTATGGATGTTTTAGACATGGTATGTATTTACATGATTATTATTTCACTGACGTTATTCCTTATTTGGGGCATACATTCCCGAACGTTTTCGGCAGTCAAATCATGACATCGTATTCAATAGAGCATTTTTTTTATTAACAGTGTTGTAATTTTGGAACGATACATTTACTTTTGGAAACCATAGTCTATCGCGAAATTGTGCCGCATTCCTTATACGCTATAGGCAAATTTAGTGCGGCAAATATATGTTGACCACTGCGGAGGTGCTGTTCGAAAAAGTACCTCAACGCCACCTGTAAATAATTTTCAATTAAAATGATCGTTTCACATATTATCTAAGTTTTAAAATGTGTTATATTATTATAAAGGTATATATTTAATATTTATTCGTACGAACAATTCACTAGAATGAATGAGTTTATAAGTCTGCAGTTATTTTTATGTAAGTCTCCAGCATTCAGAATCTAAATGTTGCTTTAAACGGCTTTAGCCGTGTTTGGTGATCAGATCTGAATAGCCAGACCTTACTTCTTCTCCGCCTTCACTTCTTTCAGCCTCACAATGTAACCCAATTGGGGATGCCGTAGACTTTTGTGCGGTATTTACATAAAAAGCAGTATATTATGGTGTTGGAGTTATCAAAGGAATACACGTTGAATTAAATATTTGAAATAATTTCTTTGGTTATTTTTCTATGGGCCATATAAATACAGATCTCTACAAACCTATCTGTGCAGATTACTATAATAATTTGTTTGTTGAACCCTCTTTGGTCGCCTGTAGAAATAAGTGTAGATTTGTAGACGTGCCATGAATCGGTGACCGACTTCGACGTCTGTCCATGGTCAATTATAATTGTACTATTTCCTACTTTTAAATACAAGTAAAAAATTTAAACAGCACATTTGTAAAATTCTGTGTTCATTAATTTTATTTTGAGTTTTTTATCAACATGAAATTTAAAAAAAAATTAAAAATTAACTTTGTTTACATCACTTTTATTTGGTTTACACTTTGCCGACCGGGTTTCGTCACTACCGTAGCTTCTTCAGGGCAGTATAATACTAAACTATGAACTAAGATACACATGTGTTATAGATTGATAAAACAGGCGAGTGACGGGCCAAGGGTGGGAGGGGAGCAGGCACCTGACCAGGAATGGCGTGTGCTTTGTTTTGTGGGAATATTTTAAGGATTGTAAATATTTTCCATCTTCTGTAAATATTTCCAGTTGGGTCTCGGTAGAAAAACTAATAATTTTTTTAAAAGAAAAACACTTCTAGCCTCATAAAAATAAATAAAAAACATTTGCATATGCGGAAATCCAAAAAAATCCATTTATTTTTTTACTTTATTTAAATAAAAACTCGTAAAATATTGAGGGAAAGTTGACGCCGCCATGTACAATTTTTATAATGTAACATTAGACAATAGGTCTATACAAAGTGCCAACTGTATAATATAAAATAAATTAATAAAAGTAGAAATTAATAGTCATAAAATATGAGTGTTGACCTGTCCCATGTGAACCGTGCTTTATAAATGAGAGAGTGTCAAATGAGCCAGAGACACTGCACACATTTGATTTGTATGAATGCGTGAGTCGCATTGTCAGCAGTCAACGTGTTAAAAATGGTGTTAATTCTTCTTCAATATTTACGTGGTTTTATGTAAAAAAAATTAAATTAAGTGCATTATTTCATATTTCCGCATATGCAAATATTTTTTTATTCATCTTTATGAATCTAAAAGTGTTTTTCAACTGAGTCCGAACTTGAAATATTTACCCTATCTTCAAATCTTTTACATTTTAAAAAGACTAGATAATTTGATATTCTGTTCACACATTTATGTATTTTGAACAGTTAAACTAACAGGTTTTAGCATTAAATTTTTCTGATTTTTAAATCATGTAAATCTAATATAAAGTTACATGGAATGAAACATCGAATCATTATCAATAATTGGTGGCCTCATGGAATTTAATCTGTGACATGAATATATTATATTACATCTGAGAATGCTATCTTTTTGATATCTTGAAGTCTTATATATGTCTACGCAGTAATATTTTGACTCATGCTGTTTTTATCTTTTTCCATACCTATAACCCTTTCATTGCCATAATAAAAAATCAATATTATATGACTACTTAACCGCTTGCGTGCCAGCGATGCCGCAGTGGCACTCTAACATTCGTTGATTGATAGTTTCAAATTGCTATCCTTTGTTGGTTTAAATGTTCCAAGGAGGCGTACCAGGCACACTACACGTCTTCACGTAGAAGCAAACAACACTAATGCAGCAAAGAACTCACCAATTACTCCCGCGATCACAAGATATACCCACTATGAAAAATTAATAGAATGAATAGAACATAGAAAACAATTTTATAAAATTTCCTTACTGTGATATATGTTATTTAACTACACTTATGTAGTTTTTCTTTAAACTTTTATTCATAGTCAATTACATGTCTTGATTTCAAAAATTTTCTACACTTCTCCACATCATCTCTCCACACAATTTCTTTCTTTTCATTAATATTAGTCACACATACATTCATTAGTTAAGAAGCATTCTCACCCCAGACAAAATGAATAAGATATTGTATGGACATACCTAATAGGTACTTTAACAATGTAATTTTAATATACCAACCTTATTATCTATATATATAAAAATCAATGTAAGTTTGTTTGTCTTCGATTTTCTCGAAAATTACTGGACCGGTTTTGCTGAAAATAGCACAGTTTGTTCTTATTAGTGCCGGGAAGGTTTAGAGAGTAGATTGAATGAAATCCAATTTGTAAAACTGTTGCTAAAACGTTTTAAAATTAGTATGAAAAACATTGAACGCGCCATGTTTTATTCAGGTTAGCCCTTAGATATAACACTCTGGTTAGAAAAGGTTTTTTTGGATAGAATATTTTCAAAATGGAAAACACGAGTAGGTACTTAAGAACTTTATGATTTACATATATTTTGAAAAAATAAACGTTTGGGATGAAATAAAATATTCAAACGAATGTTTCTTTATTTGGAGATAGTTACTTTCGCTGTCAAATCAATTATTGTACCCGAGCAAGGCCGGGCATACATCAGCTAGTTTGTAATAAAATATACTGTGTATGTCATAAAAAAATTAATTTGTACCCATTGTGTGCCAGTGATGCTGGAGCGACAATGTACCCGACTCGACTCAATTTTATAGTATTAAGAACCGTAAAAAATGCTCCTAGCAAACAAAGCAAAACATAATTTTTTCATTAAATTTTTTTTATTGTTTTGTTTGATCTATGAATTTAATTTTGTTTTTTTTTTTTTTTTTAATTTTATTTATATAAAATGTAATACATGGTTATTTCGATACATAAAACTGCATGTATTTATGTTCCCTGCAAAGTGTTCATTTTAATATAAAATTATTTTAGAATATGATGTAGAATCATCTCCTTTCCGAAAGTACCGCTGATTTCTGAACACCGTTTGTTAAAGTAAAACATTTGCATTTGTACCGTTGTGTTTTTTTAATCTTTGATTTTCCTATGAGCCATCTTTGTGTTGCGATTTAAAACCTTTTAAATGTTCCTAGCGCTCTCAATTTTACTTGACTTAATGTCGGAATGTATGTGTGTTATTGTTACATGATATTTCATTTTTTTAAGATGTCTTTTCCTAGAGCTAATAACCGCAAGATCATATATTATCAAAAATTTTCCTTATTTTTTTGTTTACCGTGTTCGTCATTTACAGAAAGTTTAGTTGAAACACTTTTAACAATGCGTTCAATTGAAGTGTTTGTCGTAACGTATTTAGTGATAAGGCAACATTAGTAAGGAAAAGGAAGTATGACTTCTCAAAAATTGTCAGACATTACAAATTGTGATATGTACGCAATTCAATCAGATAAAATTGATCTTTTATTGGCGCATGTATCAGCTGAGTTCCCCTTGATTCTTGAGTCATGTTCATGATAAGGGGTGGTGTGATAATCATTCTAATCTTACATATATACTTATACATTCATGCATATGTACATACATACACGCATTCATAGTTACCTACAATAGATTACCAAGTATGCAATATTTTATTTCGATAACTGTCTAACTTATCAATAATTGTAATCTTTTAGTCAAACAAAATAACTTAAAAAAAAATATATATATAAATGCACATTGTAAGCAAATAATAATATGAACTTGAAATATGCATTTTTTATTTAATATACTTAAAATATTATATTTTTAACATTCTAATTTAAATATTGTTTTTTTCTAATACTTATTATGTACATAATTTTTTCACCTTACTCTAAATATTATGCTTAATGAAGGTACATTTTTTATTTCACTGGGAACTGGGCTATACATTTTAATACCTTTATACCAGTGGCGTGCAGTCCAGCAATGCCTACCCTAAGATAAAATCATAAAAAGAAAATTAAAAATGTGACAAATTTCTGATAAAAACATATTTTTTCCATGAATTTAATAAGGAACTTGTACGCTTTTTATTCAGTTAGTCATAACAATCAGTGGAAGATGATAATAAAATTGCCATTTTCAAATATTCAATGCACAATTCATTACCGAACTTGAAAAACTACACACAGCCTACCTTTGGTCATAGAGCAATGCACGCCACTGCTTTATACAATAAACATTTTTCTGCTTGGGATTTTTTTAGTCTAATATCTTCTTTCCGTCTTTGTATGGTGTGTGTGGAAGTCTTTATTGTAATGTAATTTGTCTCTAAAGTGAGGTGGTAGTAAATTGTTTAATACTTTGTAAATAAAACTTAAAATGTTGTAGAAATATCTTTGTTTGCTAATAATAATAATTGAATAATTTGTATAGCGCTGTTTGTTTGTAAAAAAAACTACCTCAAAGGCGCTATACAAATATTACTTTGTATTCTCTAGTTAATTATGTTTAGACAATAATAATCATAATACTTGGATGACTTATTGCGATGATTAAAGCGTTAAATTACAAATTTTTCGCTTGAGAAGATTTGATTTAGCACGCACAGAACACAATATTAGAAAACACTGCACATTGCATGATATTGCAGTTACTGTTCAAATTTGACATTATATTTATTAGAAGGTTATTGGCAAAAGAAGAGTAGGAATTTATTTGAAATGTTATTTTATTTGAGATTTTTCATAACAATTATTTACAGTTACAAATATTTATAATTATTTAGAATGTCGCGGACTATGAAAAGTTTAAAATTTTTCTGTTAATTACTTTAGGTACGTACTAACGGCTAGCTTCGCTATGTTAATTAGGTATGCAACTGAACCATTCATGGATATGAAATTCTGAAGAGATATGAAATTCTGAGTTTTGCTCGGAATTCTGTAGTCTTTATTCAATCTTAGTTCGTATGGCAGTTTATTCCAGGCTTTAGGTCCTGACACTCTTAAAGCTCGCTCACCAAACTTGGTGTCTGGTGTGCGCTTTAGTTCCTTCAGCCTTCCGATGGCCGATGACGTCGCTGATCTAAAAGTAGACTGGTGTGAATCGGAATTTTCAGGGATGCATAGTTCAGATAGGTAAGCTGGAGCCATTCCGTTAATTGATGAAACAATTACAGAACTTACCCGGCAGGTCACTTCAGATAAACACAGTTTCATTAGAAGATTTAAGCTTGACGAAGATATGATTTTCAGATTTGCTATTTTATCCTTCTTTACTATTGATATTGCATTTATTAGAAGATTGGTGGCAAAAGACGAATTGGTATTTATTTGAAATATTTATAATTTTATTGTTCATTTTTAGGACTGGAGAATATTTATAAATTGACCTTAAAAAGCTTAAGAAGTTTTTGTAGTTAATATTATTATTTTTTTTATTCAACTCCTTGATTCCAAAATATATTTATCTACCGTGAGACCACAAAACTAGGCACATTCCCATATTATTTGATTGCACGGAACTTAATATTATACTTTTAATTCATCTAAATAAATGCCTATGTAAATTGTACAAAGAAACAGTGTGTATTCTTTTTTCTAGCAAAATTACCGCATCCCAACACCGTTTCTCCAAGCGCCACCCCACCCCATTGGCATCCCCATTATAAAAGCCTCAGTAAGTTAAACAACAACATTTTTCTTCCAGGCGGGTTGGTGGTCCGGCCCCATTGGTTTTCAAATCGTTTTGGGCGTGCTAATATTCTTATGGAACCGCAGCCGAGCCAAGAAGGTGATCAGTCAGAAGCCCAAGCCGTCAGACGACCAGAGACTTCTAGACTGGAAGCCCCTGCCCCTCGTCGACGAAGACGTGATCCTCGAGAAGCCCCCCATCATGGGCAAACTGAACGAGGACGTCACGAACATGGGAGCCACAAGCTTCCTCTGCCTCGACCGCGAGGATAAAGTGCGCGACGATTCGATCGCAGCGCTACGCAAGTACGGCGTCGGTTCGTGCGGCCCTCGGGGCTTCTACGGGACTATCGACGTACATCTGGTACTCGAGGAGCGGCTGGCGAACTTCATGGGCGTGGAGGAGGCTTGCGTCTATTCATACGGGTTCTCAACGGTGGCCAGCGCTATCCCGGCTTACGCCAAAAAGGGAGACCTAATCTTTGCGTAAATAAACTATTATATTTCAAGATTAACACACAGCTAATAATTATTTCACTTAATTCTGTTTTTAGACGTAGGTATACATTCCAAGGAATACCGTGTAAAAAAAAACTAGTACATTATGTACATAGATAGGACCAAAATATGTTCCATCGTATAAAAATGACTATGGGATGAAAACACATTAGGTATTGTTAATTCATACCCTATTTTTCCCTCATACCCCTCTGCAGGCACTGAGTAGTGAATGTACGGGGGGTGTGAGAATTCTGAGAATGGATTAAGTTTTCTTGACCGTGTTACATATATTAAAAACGAGTAAATACAGAATTGATTGCATGTTGTTTGACTTTTAGGATATTGAGCTATGTGACGATAGGATATTTCAAGATTACCTGAAACATTAAGAAAGCACATCACGACTTAACCCTAGAATGGAAGCAAGGAGTAAAATTTATTCTGTCCAACTTCAAATAAATTTTTCACTGAAGTGCCGACTGATAGTCCTAGCTTTCTTCAAGGTATGCTTTCCTTGAGTTCTTTCCCCAGCAATGCGTTTGTCTTCATAGTAGCAGGCTGCGCCTTTTTCTCGCAGGTAAGTTTAATATATTTCGTCTCATTGTATGGTGGGAACTATCGAGTCATCAATAGGTCAAAATTTGAGCACGACCTACAGGTCAGCAAAAAGCTAGCTGCCTGTCCGCATGGCAGCAGAGCATTCTGGTCGCTAGCGAGCTCCATAGGTCGCAATTTCTGCAAATCCAGTCTGCCGCTTCTTATCAGACTCGACGGTTCACTAGCAAACACCGCCACCGAAAAGGCCAACCTTTTAGGGAAAATGTTCGCAGAAAACTCGGCCCTCGATGACCGGGGTGCCATCCCGCCGTCGGTTCCTCACTGCGGTTTCTATATGAAAAAGCTGAGGATCTGGCATCAGGATGTACTCCATGTCTTACGGGGGCTCGATGTTAATAAAGCTAGTGGGCCCGACGGAATACCTGCCCTGGTATTTGCAGAGGTGTGCTGCAGAAATTGCTTCAGTTTTGTCAAAGTTCTTTAAAATGTCCCTGAAATGTGGCTCTGTGCCCTCTGGTTGGAAAAAAGCGGTCATTTATCCTATACCTAAGAAAGGTGACCATTCCAACCCGGCCAACTTCCGCCCCATAGCGATCACATCAGTTCTATCCAAGGTGATGGAACGTGTGATCAACGACAAACTGCTCACATACCTCGAGAAGAACAAAATTATTAATGACCGTCAGTACGGATTGCGGCGGAACCGCTCGTGTGGTGATCGTCTCGCATATGTGACGCATGTTTGGGGGCGGTTCCTGGAACGTTATGGTGAGATTCAAACGGTCACACTAGACATTTCTAAGGCCTTTGACTGGGTTTGGCACCGAGGACTCGTCAACAAACTGCCTTCTTACGGACTTCCCCTTTCCTCGTGTACGTGGATTGTCGACTTTCTGAGGGAGAGATCAATTCAGACGGTTGCTGATGGTTTCATCCCTTCCTCGCGTTCAATAAATGCTGGTGTCCCACAAGGATCGGTTCTGTCTCCAACATTGTTTTTGTTGCACATCAATGACCTCTTGACATGTGCACCAAATCCATTGTTATGCGGATGACAGTACAGTCCATGATAGCTTTTTGTTTGACAAGTTCCCAAAGCGCACACAAACTCCAACAGCTCGGAGGGTTTTGAAACAGAATGGATGGTTACCTTGAGAGGGTCTCCTCTTGGGGTAAGAATAACCTCGTCGAATTTAATGTTCCAAAAACCCAATCATGTCTGATTACATCTAAAAGGGATCGAAATGACAATCTAGTTTCCTTTAATGGAAGCAATCTTCCCAACACGCCTTTCATTGATATGCTTGGTGTAACCTTAAGTGACCAGCTGAGGTATGGGGGCTCCATTGAAGCCAGAGTAAAGTTAGCCTCTCAGGAGCTGAGCGTATTGTACAGTGCCCGCAGATACTTTAATAGTTCACAACTGATGACCCTGTACAAATCGCAAGTGCGCCCTACTGTAGAATTTGGCAGCCACCTCTGGTCGGGAGTCCCAAAATACCACAAAAAAACCCTTGACTGCAGAAACGGGCGGTCCGTTTGATAGATTCGCCGATCTTAACAAACGGATTGCAATCTTTGGAGCACAGACGTCAGGTGGGAATGCTGTCCTTGTTTTACTGGTATTTTAATGGAAGATGCTCTGAGGAACTAGCGTCATTGATCCCTCAGTCGTCAACACAGTCGACATGTGTCATATGAGAACGGGTCGCTTTTACAACTCATTCCTGTGTTCAACAGCTCGGCTGTGGAACGATCTGCCGGCCTCTGTGTTTCCTCCATCCTACAACATGGGTCTCTTCAAGACCCAAGTTCACTCCTTCCTATCCTCTAAAAGATCCTCCACACAGCATCCCCAAAGATGATATAGGCCTTGAGGGAAATTATTTCCTTCAGGGTCTCCTGTGTGGAGATACCGTAAAAAAAAAAAATCAAGTGAAATTTTGTGATCGCTTTTCAGATACTTAAGCTATAAATATGTTTATTAGGAGTGATTGAAATATTTATTACTCTAAACTACAGAGATTAATCAAAGATAGCAGACAAACGCCTAATTTATAATGTGAGTAAAATATACTTCTTGCTTCCATTAATGGGCTAAGGAAGAACGCTTCCATTCTAGGGTTAATACCCAAAAAGTCAAATAATACACAAGATTACTTGCATACATTGCGTGATAAGATTTTGCCCAGGCATGGAAGGTTCCATGTAATTGTAAGTAATATTTTCTTAAATCAAGTCTTGTGCATTTTTGTCTGTTTTTTTTTATTGGGCGTGAAAATGTTCTGTGCTTCAGGGTCAGATAACGAGGAAATTTTATGGTCTGTTAATAATAACGATTTCAGAGATCAAAAGTTAGAACGTAAATAATTGTTTTGAAATAAACCTAGTATTAACAGTAAAATTGATGTGTCATTGTATTCAGGAAAATGTGATCGTTTTTATTATCAATTTCTCAGAATAATTTATGACAAAACTATGAAAATAGCGTGGATATTAGATTAACACAGGTTGCAGACTGTCATGCTATTTATGTAAATTTAGGTGGAAAACTTTTTTAAAAGACAACTGGGAATTTTGCCATTTCCACGAGAATAACGTGAAATTCACAATTTTCGAGCAAACAACGATCGGGATAATTTTTCATGCAATTTTCTGGTTTTTTAAATAAGAAATTAACATCATACATTCTAAATGTTTTTTTGTCCATAGTTATGACAAGCTTGAATAGCCATAAAATGGAACACTTAGCCGTTATTCACGTCGAAAATGCCGTAAAAAAAACCACGCCCTGCCATTTTTTTTGCTGCAAAATACCAAAAAGTTAACATCACTGTTGTTGAAAATGCCACACTGCTTTTGATGAAAAAAAAAAAAAACTAATAAATTGGTTAATATTAAGTTGGAACATTTTCACCCGAAGTAAGGGGATATTGGCCCCTACTTGGAGCACACTGATACGTCCACAACAAACTTCTATCGGTTTATCTCTTCGGTGGTTGCAAAGTGATTGGCGAATAATTAAGCATGACAGCATAACTTCCCATGAAATTGATCATTCATTTTCAAATTCTTTCTTGAACAAATAACAAATTTTAGTTGCGTGTCTGGGGCCCAGGATTCGAAAAGTCTTGTGTAATTTAATGACATCAGTTTTCTTTCAAAAAGTGCATTTTTAAAGTGCAGACTTATTATCAGCAAAGGAGTGCCTGCCAAGACACTAACGGTTTATCATCTCTGCTTACCCCTGTAGAAAATGGCGATGGTTTTGATAAAAATTTGAAAAGAAGAAAACGTATTCATTGTCGCCGTGAAATTTTTTCAGAGATGAGTGCGTCAACTTCTCCATACAGAAGGGTTTCAACGCGTCGCGCAGCACCGTCCATTACTACCGACACAATGATATGAGCCACCTGGAGGAGCTGCTGGCGGCCGCCGCCGCCAAGATAGCCAAGCGACGCGCCTTCATCGTCACGGAGGGCATATTCTATGACACGGGCGCCATCTGCCCGCTGCCGCAGCTCGTGGAGCTGCGCAAAAAGTACAAGCTGCGGCTCATCCTGGACGAGAGCCTCTCTATCGGGGTGAGGATACTCGTTGCTTTTCCCACTTCCAATATTTGATTAATTTTATATTTGTGTGGTAGATACTCTCAGTATAGTATATGCTTTCTGAGTTTCACGGCCTAAATCTTTTTCTTGATTCATTTTTGGGATATTATTTTTTTTTTTGTTTTAAGAAAAGCAAACATTCCCAGGTTACGAATAACCTGACAATATTTGAAAACCTCCTACTACCATCACAGTAAGCGGAAGATATTGCTTGTGTCGTGATATAAAATCTCCAACCTTCATAAAATAATTACAACACTTGAATGCCACGTATTATTGCGATGGATTGCTTCAACAATAGGATTTCCGTATGTACGCTTCGGAGCTTGGAGCTTCAGTAAAGTAAAGTTCGCCAAAGCAACGTAATAGTGTGGAGCGCAGTCCTTTGTTGGACTTTTCTGCGCAGGGTCTGGAGCGGTGTGCAGAACGCTAGTTTCGAAGTGTACGTTTAAATTTCGCTATTGTTGAAAGTTTTGTGGATTATTAAGCTACGTTCCCACCTCATTTATTTTATGATTTATCTCATGGAATCTATGAAATAGATCAGTAAGAACACGATTATCTATCCAATGGAATGCCCAATAGAATAAAAGCCCAATGTTAAATCGATTCCAACTTTTGTTCTATTCAGTTTAAAATAGACCATAGAGTAGAAGCATGTGAACGCCAGTTGCTACGCGAACGTCGCCCTCTGCGCATTACAGCAATGTCTATGGTTATGTTCAATAAAAAAAACACTTTTCTTTCGAAGATTTGCCGCATATACAAATTAATGCACCAATGCACGGTCGGGAAACACGCCTAATGCGCCCCTAACATTTGTCACATACATGAGAATGGGTCGCTTCTACGCTTCGTTCTTGTGTTCAACAGCTCGGCTGTGGAATGATCTGCCGGTCTCTGTGTTTCCTCCCTCCTACAACATGGTTTACTCCTTCCTATCCTCCAAAAGACCCTCTACACAGTATCACCAAAGATGACATAGGCCTTCAGGGTAATAATTTCCCTTAAGCCTCCTGTGTGGAGTAACTGTAAAAAATAAATAGAAATAGAGCAAGTGTGAATGCGTTACAATTCCTGCATCGTTGAAAGGATCGTTCTATGAGATAGACCATAGAATAGGAAAGGTGGGAACCAGTGGTGGCTCGTGACTTTTGAGTGAGCAAGATAATACAACTTTATTGATGTTGTTTTAGGTGAAAATCATTTTTTTTTCCAAAATTTCAAGTTTTTATGTGGAGATTTTGTATGTTTTTGTAGGGCACTCCCCTCCCCCACCTAACATCTAAATCTTCATACAAAAATAAATGGATTTTTCGAAACGAACCCAGTATTAGTGTTTGCCTTAGAGAAATCAATAGTGCATATTTTTATTGTTGCATTTTAAATCATTGTGACAAATAAATAAAATAATAGATTTAATTTTAAAATAAAGCAACTTTGTTTACATCACTTGTTTTTTTTTTTTTTATATACTTGTTGCCATTTATAGTTTAATACTTCCATGAAGAAGCTACGGTAGTAGCGAAACCCGGTCGGCAAGAAGTATATGAGGTGATTTTTTACATAAACGGCGCAATACAAATCATTCAATTATTATTATATAAAAATAAAAGTGATGCACCCATGTCATAAAACCAACAATAAAAATATACATAATATTAGTATAGGTAAAAACTTCCTTCTTCTTCTGGTGCTCATAACATTTTAAAAGTTTAATTGTACAAAAGTATTTGTCCAGCATTACCATCATCATTAACACGTAGAATATGATATATACTGATCAGAGGCATACAAATACAGCTGTGATGTATCATATACTATCATAATTTTTTAAAATGTAAATATATTAGTCGTAAGTCTCTATTCCTAAACCATAGATGTTAACCATTCAACAACATTGTTTTACTTAAAATAACCTTTTTGTAACTGCCTATCAATAAATTAATATTTTTACATTATTTAAATTAGAGTTGGCTGACAACAAATATTAAAAAAATAATGGAGTGGTAAGGGTTAAAAGACTCACCTATTCATAAACACGTGCATCGCTAGTTTTAAGTAACTAGTTACAACAGGTCTTAGTTGTAAGTCGCTAGCTATATAAGTCTTAGATGTAAGTAACTAATTATAAATCTGAATTAAATCTGAGTTTCTAGTTATAAATCTTACCTGAAAGCCATTAGTAATGTAAATTATTAGATATAAGTCTAAGTGATAAGGTATAGGTTAGATAAAGTATGTTGTAAAGCGCCCTTGAGATGATTACTCAAGAAAACGGCGCTATAGAAATAATCCATTTATTATGATTATTATTATTAAATAAAATTATTGTTTTATTTTTAAATTATAATGTAATATCACAAAGTAACCGCTTCGTATGAAAATACAATTATTTTAATTTAGTGATAAAATTATCAAAGCGTCAAAAATAGAATAATCGTTAAACGTCCGTGAGGTGACAAAACAACAACAGGATTTCTCCACAAAATGTTTGTGTAAATATAATTGGAGGTGGCTGCAGAAGCAAAGTGAGGTAATTGTACTTAGAAAATAGTTCAATGTTTAAATAAAAGGATCGTCATGATTGGTTAATTGATTGATTGGATACCCCATTTAAAACCCGTGACATCAATTTCACCAGCTCCAAGCAGTCAATTAGAATATTTGTGTTAAATGAGGTTCATTTCAAAAGCAGTGATATAATAGTTCTTCATGGATGCTGCCACTGAAGAGATAAGCCGATAGAAGTGTGTTGTGGGCGTTTCAGTGTGTCCAGTGATCAAACTTTTCGAAATTCCGTCTTGGACAAAATATAATAAATTTCATTGACCTGTCTGGGTGTTGGGTGGCGAAAGCCTTTAGTAAAGCCTCTCAATTTGGGAGGCGGGTATGGGTACCGCCGCCCCGGGAACCATTTTTTGGATGACCAACACCTCTGCCATAGGTCATCCCAAGTGGTTCGCTACGTTTGGTGACTTAGCAGGGGTGCCCGGGTTCATGGGGTAAGGTTTGTCCAGGTCTTGGCAGCGGATGCGTTGGCCTACCTACTGCGTGGTGGGTCGGATCGGGAGAGAATGGTTGAGGGAGACCCTTTACAACTAGCTACCGTTGTCCAGGCCGCTCGATAGTACAGGGGCCCGACCCTCAGGCTCACGACTGAGGGTGGGCTGCCCCACCAGCGAGTGTAAAAACCCCGCCGCTGCTGTTGTGCCGATTCGTGACCGGAGGGGACCCAGCAGTAGCGTTTGGGGCGCATTGGGAGCCCTTCCCAGCCAGACTCTCCCAACCATAGCCTTGCACCGCAGTCGGTGGGATGGATTCATACGTCCGTCAGTCCTGGATACCCTGACCCCCAGCTTCCTACCCACCCTTTATACCTAATCCTTCCCTTGCTTTCCCTTTCCTATAAAACCCCCAAAAATAATTTAAAAAAACATGGAATCACAAAACAATAATAACATCATTACAACGGCGAGTAGTAGGCGTCCCCGGTGCAGGCCAAAAATGTTGGTAAATTTTACCAACATTCGAGGCCTGCACAAAAATTTAAATTCTGTCCATCATCACCTTCAATCCCAACGCCCAAACCTTTTATTCCTCTCCGAAACGCAGATAGCTGAGCCTCCAGACGCCTCCTATCTGGACTGCCCGGGCTTCACCCTCGTAGGCAAGTTCAGACCAAAAGGAGGTGTTTGTTTGTATAGCCGAGCTGACGTCAACTGTGTGCGACTGTTGAATCTGGAAAATTCCAGATTTGACGTAATGTGGGTGCGCGTCAGTCTTGCCAGTACGGTAAGATTTTATGCGTGTTTGTACCGCTCACCAAACCTCAGCGAATCAGACTCATCCGAGCTATTTAAACATTTGAGCGAAACTATTGATGACCTCTTACTCCGCTACCCTTCGGCCGAGTTTGTTGTTCTGGGGGACTTCAATGTTCATAATGAACCGTGGTTGAAGTTCTCATGTTCAACAAACTCGGCTGGCCGACAGGCGGAATTCTTTGCCCTTTGCCATGGGTTGGAGCAACTGGTTCAGGAGCCTACGAGGGTTCCTGATGTCCAGACTCACCGCTCCAATCTGTTAGACCTATTTTTAACTACCGAGCCACGTGGTTATGGGATTGATGTCGCAGCGCCTTTAGGATCGTCTGACCATTGCCTGGTGACGACATCAATCCCTATTAACTTCAGACCCCCAATTGAGAGGCTGAAGAGAAAAATGTGGCACTATAGGTCAGCAGATTGGTTCGGTCTGCGGGCGCATTTTAATGCTTTCCCATGGTCAGCTGTCTGTTTTCAGACTTCGAATCCGTCCAGATGTGCCCAGGAAATTAGTGAAGTCATCACATCTGCGATGGATGGCTTCATTCAATCAACCATTAAAGAAACTGGCGTAGGTTCAAAGCCGTGGTTCAGTCGACAATGCTCCGAAGCAGTTCGACGAAAAAACGCGGCTTACCGAGCCTACAACACATCTCGAACGTCAGAAAACAGATCAGCATATAACAAATTGGCAAAGGACAGTAAGAGAATCATCAATAGGTCAAAATTTGAGCACGACCTACAGATCAGTAAAAAGCTAGCTGCCTGCCCGCATGGCAGCAGGGCGTTCTGGTCGCTAGCGGGCTCCATAGGTCGCAATTTCTGCAAATCCAGTCTGCCGCCTCTTACCAGACCTGACGGTTCACTAGCAAACACTGCTACCGAAAAGGCCAACCTTTTAGGGAAAATGTTTGCAGAAAACTCGGCCCTCGACGACCGGGGTGCCATCCCGCCGTCGGTTCCTCACTGCGGCTTCTATATGAAAAAGCTGAGGATACGGCATCGGGATGTACTCCTTGTCTTACGGGGGCTCGATGTTAATAAAGCTAGTGGGCCTGACGGAATACCTGCCCTGGTATTGCAGAGGTGTGCTGCAGAAATCGCTCCAGTTTTAACAAAGCTCTTTAAAATGTCCCTGAAATGTGGCTCTGTGCCCTCTGGTTGGAAAAAGCGGTCATTCATCCTATACCTAAAAAAGGTGACCGCTCCAACCCGGCCAACTACCGACCCATAGCGATCACATCAGTTCTGTCCAAGGTGATGGAACGTGTGATCAACGACAAACTGCTTACATACCTCGAGAAGAACAAAATCATTAATGACCGCCAGTACGGATTCCGGCGGAACCGCTCGTGCGGTGATCTTCTCGCGTATGTGACGCATGTTTGGGGACGGTGCCTGGAACGTTATGGTGAGATTCAAACGGTCTCACTGGACATTTCTAAGGCCTTTGACCGGGTTTGGCACCGAGGACTTGTCAACAAACTGCCTTCTTACGGACTTCCCGCTTCCTTGTGTACGTGGATTGCCGACTTTTTGAGGGAGAGATCGATTCAGACGGTTGCTGATGGTTTCATCTCTTCCTCGCATTCAATAAATGCTGGCATCCCACAAGGATCGGTTCTATCTCCGACATTGTTTTTGTTGCACATCAATGACCTCTTGACATGTGCACCAATCCATTGTTACGCGGATGACAGTACAGTCCATGATTGCTTTTTGTTTGACAAGCCCCCAAAGGCACACAAACTCCAACGGCTCGGAGGGCTTTGAAACAGAGAATGGACGGTTACCTTGAGAGGGTCTCCTCTTGGGGTAAGAATAACCTCGTCGAATTTAATGTTTCAAAGACCAATCATGTCTGATTACGTCTAAAAGGGATCGAAATGACAATCTAGTCTCCTTTAATGGAAGCAATCTTCCCAACAAGCCCTCCATTGATATGCTTGGTGTAACCTTAAGTGATCAGCTCAGGTATGGGGGCTCCATCGAAACCCGAGTAAAGTTAGCCTCTCAGAAGCTGGGCGTATTGTACAGAGCCCGCAGATACTTTAATAGTACACAACTGCTGACCCTGTATAAATCGCAAGTGCGCCCCATTGTAGAATTTGGCAGCCACCTCTGGTCAGGAGTCCCAAAATATCTGAAAAAAAACCTTGACTCTGTGCAGAAACGGGCGGTCCGTTTGATAGATTCGCCTATCTTAACAAATGGGTTGCAATCTTTGGAGCACAGACGTCGGGTGGGAATGCTGTCCTTGTTCTACCGGTATTTTAATGGAAGATGCTCCGAGGAACTAGCGTCATTGATCCCTTCGGCACCGGTGCATAGTCGGGAAACACGCCAAACGCGCGCCCAACATTTGCACACGGTTGACATTTGTCACATGAGAACGGGTCGCTTCTACGACTCGTTCTTGTGTTCAACAGCTCGGCTGTGGAATGATCTGCCGGCCTCTGTGTTTCCTCCATCCTATAACATGGGTCTCTTCAAGACCAAGTTCACTTCTTCCTATCCTCTAAAAGATCCTCCACACAGCATCCCCAAAGATGATATAGGCCTTGAGGGAAATTATTTCCTCCTTGGTCTCCAGTGGAGTTACTAAAAAAAAAGCAAATTAAGCATCAGTTTTATTTCAAATCGATATAGATACTTCTAGGGATTATTTGTTCAGTGGATATGGATTACAGTGGCATGGATTGCTCTATGACCAAAGGCAGGCTGTGAGTAGTTTTTCAAGTTCAGATACAAAGTGTGCACAGAATATTGGGAAATAGCCATTTTATTATCGTCTTCTGCTGACTGTTGTGGCTAATTAAATAAATGAGACTACATTTTCCTTACCAAATTCATGGAAAAAATTGTTTAATCAGAAATTAGTCGTACTTTTTAAATTTCATTGGATGTTTCGTTCTTGTTAGGGTAGACACAGCTTTTCAGCCTTTATGGACTTCACAGACTGTATTGCATTATACAGGTGTTAAGGAATATACCTATCAAACTTCAATCAGCGTTGTAAGACTTTCAAACAGCGTATTAATTACAAATATAGGTTAAAATTAAAACTATGTAAAAGATGCTCTCTAAAACCACTGATCCTGAGCTTATTTGGATTAAAAAAATCTAGATTGCATTTTTTTTTTTCACTTCGGCTAAATTCAACAATTTAGCAAAAAAAAAACAGTATTTTGGCTCCCCTGGAATGTTGTTAAATATGAGCTATGCATGTTTGTGTTGTGGGCGACGGATTGTTCACAGGGCTCACTTGTACCACATGGTACAAACAACATTGCCCATCAATGAACAGTAAGGTTTGACAGGTTTTAAGGACAGGGGGACGGGCGGTACTCGACTGAGTAACCAATGGCTACGTGCAAGATTTTTTGTTGTTAATTGATAAAAATAAATTAAGTAATAATAAACCAGGAATTGCTGGTTAAAGTTTGTTACGTATGTCCCTTAATACCCTGTATAACTCTGCCATTTTCTCACAATTTCTGAAACAATTGTATGTATCAATATAATTTTTAGTACCAGTATCCGCCATTTTCCTAGTTTTGCTTCATTATGCATGTAAATTGTAGATACCCAGTGAACGGCGCTATACAAATCATCCAATTATTATTATTATTATTATATATCACAGAATAGAGAATCTGTTATGAAAACTAAAATATTAAAACAAAACTAATCAATGCACATCAATACTTGTACCACATTTAACACATCCACGTGAACACCTCAGCACAGCTCCTAGTGAGGTGGCCATGACACATATAACACTCCATTCACAGTTTCACCTCCTCAAACCTACCTTACACTCCACATTATAAAACACCATACAAAGCACCCTTATTATACTTAAATAAAAACATGTTATTTAAAATGGTACTGTATAATATAATATATAGATATATATATAAATAAATTTCCACAATTATTTTCTCAGTAAATCGTTTTCACCGGTAATAAAGCATTTTAGTCAGCATAAAAATTGAAATTGGGTAGGGGTAAATAGAATCATATAAATAAGTTCCTCAATGTGGCTTAACCACAGTTTGAAAATGGCTTTCAATAATAAAAAAACGGTCACAATAATAAAAAACTAAAATATTTGCAGAACTTAATAATAACATTATAAAATTTTATTTACATAAGTAAAGAAAATATTGAATGGAGTTCTACAAATCAAACACAAAAGCAATTAATGATTCGGTTTCCTTAATATTTATTTTTAACTTATTTTATATGGGCTTAAATTTCATAATCACAGCTACAAATAATGTCAGTTAACTGATAACTTTCTTGTGATGCAGTTAGCAACAAAAAGTCGTCTCTTTGTGGTCGAGTAATAAACAATACAAATATATAAATAGCTCACATTATCATTAAGGCACAAAAATACCCGAACAGTAATACAAATGTCAAAGGAAACCCAACCTAAAGACGCTCGCTCATTCATTCCATAATTCCATACTCGATCACCTTGTTTTTGTAGTAAACAGTGATAGTGAGTTGACAAATGCGTCGGGTTCTCACGCAGGCATCGTGGGTTCGATTCTTCCACTTGCTAAGTCCTCACAAGCTACATTTTCTGCTTATAATGATGGTAGCAGTACTTTTTAAAATTATGTTTGTTTTTCTTTAACCTTTGGAACGCCGAGCTCCCTCGGCTTAATACTTCTGTAGTGTGCTGATGATAAATTTTCCGCTCGGCACGCTGTGCACCCGGCTGAGTCTATTTTCGTAATAACCTTGTTTTTTTGCAAAGTTATGTTTTTGTAAATTGTTCCGTCTCTTACTAGTTTTTTTACCAATATATGTGTTTATATATTGATAAAAATTGTACATATCAATTGTAAGTATTTCTCCAGAATAGCAAATATACAAAAAGAAAATATGTTTTGATATTGCCTTTTGAATACGCCGGCGTTCAACAGATACAAATTTTGCATATCTGATGGGTAATTTCAGCTCACTTAAAGGCCGGTCCCGCATTTGCAGTGTTCAAGAATCGTGCCCACGCACGGTACGATACACTGCAGTTGCAGTGTCGACCTTGTATCTTCATTTTGCCTTCGGATATTACTTCTACTAGTTAAGACAAGACAAAAATAAATGTCACTTTTTCAAGTATGGTATTGTTTGAATTATTGAAGTTTCTTGTCGGCCCCTACGGCTTAAACAAATAAAACTGATAAATGGGAGAACCATAGAGCATAGTTCCACTGGCTCCAGGCAATTGGGTCTCATAAATACATGTAATTTTAAAATGCATAATATCGTCGCAGGAAAGCAATATTGCTGTAACTGCCACTGCCTACTGCCACTGCCTACGAAAATGCTCTGTATACACCATTGAATTTGTATATAGAAACTTGTAGGTAAACTAGATTTGGCAAAGAATGGAAGTCGCGTGAAGCCAAATCTGTTGAATGAGGTGGATGTGGTGTTTCGAAGCCTAATTCATGGATTTTGACCATTGCAACAGATACCGTGTGAACCAGAGCGTTGTCTTGATGGAGCAGAACTTTTTTCTTGACCAAATTGGTCTTTTCACCTAAATATCATCGCTCAAACTTTGTAACAAGCCTGCGCAATATACGCCATTAATGGTTTTCCCCTTTTCAATTGGATT